>JANIJH010000223.1:67853000-67872963 GCA_024520975.1 Erythroxylum areolatum | reverse complement strand
TTGTGTGCATTCTTTCAATGGTATAATTCTCTAGAACTTGCTTAATATCTTGATTTAGCATGCTTGCATGAACATGATAAAGGTATCTAGGTTAAACCACTCGAACTTAAAAAGCCAACCTAAAGCATGATTTCCATTAGAAAGCCCCTTTGAGCTTTTATCCTTTTGTTTGCTTTCCACATTATTAACTTAGCTTTGATCTCATTTTTATACTCTATACCCTATGGTCAAGGTTAGTAGAGCATCTATTTGGCAAAGTTGAAGATGTGAGTTGGTTGACATATGATAACGTGGTAGTAATCCGAATGTTTGGCTACAAAAAAAACAAAAAAAATAAAATTAAAAAAAAAGAAGAGAAAGAGTTTCTGCAGTAAAAAAAAGAGAAAAAAAGAAAAGTGTTTCCTAAGTGTTTCGACTTTTACATTTGTCTATGGGAAATCCAAATGGAATGAAAAGAAATGGAGTTGTTTATGTTTAATTTGTAAAATTATGTGCCTGGATGCATACATGTACATGAGTTCTATGATATTCTGTACAGCTCTATTGCCTTTGCTTTAGCCTTCTCTTATCTTTCTTTTACCTCACCTTTAGCCAAGCCCCATTACAATCATTTTAAAGACCTTTTGATTTGTGAATAGTATATGCGCACTTTGATAGTGTTGCCAAGATTGAAAAGCAAGCATATGGTAGAATTTATTCATTGATCCAATTTTGAGAGTTACACATTTGAGCCTAAACAATTTGAGTGTTGGAGTATATATCAATGAGAGGACTTATTATTTCGATATGGCATAGATTTCCTCTAACTCTATTATGGTAGATTAGTTCAATTGTTACATAGAAACTGAGTTCATTGATTTTATGTGTTGATCGTGGTAAACCAAGTTCTAGTTATCATACTTGAATTAATTGATATCTGAATTGAATGCTGCATACTTAAGTATTTTTCTTCGCATTGAATGTCTTTGTTTTTCTGCATTTTTTTAAGGTTTTCTATAGTTCTATTTTCTGTTCTTTTTCTTACTTGAGGACAAGCAAGAGCTAAGTGTGGAAGAATTTGATACACTCATATTTTCATATATGTTTAGGACTTAATTCATAGTCATTTAAATTCATTTTATGTTTATCTATGGTTGGTTTATCATGTTTTAGCATTATTTGAGGTCCATTGACGTAAAATGCATAAATGATAAAAATAGACTTGAATTGCACTGGTTTTGCATTTCTGGCAGACTTGACCTCTAGTCATTGTGAGATTTTTATCTCGAAATTGGTTGAGCCAAAAATTCTAAAATTTCATAATTAAATTCTTGACTCATGAGCGGATTTTTTGGGACCAATTCCAGATTTTTATGAGCTAGAATTTAGGAGAAATAAATTAACGAAATTCACGTCATATTTTGGAGCACCAGAATGACCTATCGATGATGTTTCGGCTATAACTTTTGACTCAGATGGCAAAATCCCATGATTCAAGTCTCATATCGAAGCTAACTCAAAGAAGAAGATACTGATAAAATTTGAGTTTCAAAGTCATCATCAATTAATTTTTATGCATTGTCGAAATTGGCCTTAAAAACATATTCCAACCAGCCCATGTAGCCTCCATCCTTGACTTTCCACTCACCAACAGCAGCCTTCATGGAAAAGTTCAAGCCAATTCTTCTACTTTGCACGCAAGCAATCCATGCACAAGAGACAAAGCCTTAGCACTTCTCCTGTCAAGCCTCCATTTCTCCACCAACACAGCCAAGGATTGATAACTCCACTTCTCCACGCCGCAGCCACCATTTTTTGACTATAGCCTCCACACCTCCACTTTCCAAGTCACATTCCATTCAGCCACTAAGCCTCCATTCAGCCTCCACTTTCCATATTTCATGCACAAGACACCATTCAAGCTACACTTATTTTCAAGCCTCCATTTTTGACTAACCAAGCTACCTGCCAACATCACCAAGAAGCAATAATTGAAGCCACACACCAACACCCAATAAGTCACTCACGGCAACCTCCATTCTTGTTTTCCTCTCCAAAAACGCAAGCCTTAATTCATTTTCAAAACGCTATACACATCCCAGCAACTCCTCCATCAACCAACGCACCATAGCTTCCATTTTTTCACCAGCCCACACACCAACATACAAGCCTACATTCATCTTTCCAGCAGCTCCAATCCTTATCAAGCTGAATCCAAGAGCCTCTAGACTTGAAGGACACAACCAAGAGTCTTCACCAATGTTCCAGCCTCCATTCGCCCAACAACGCAGCAACCATTCATCGCCAAGGAAGTAATCACGCAAAGGAGTTTGGAAAGCTTTATTCTTCCTTCATAATTTATTCCTTACGAATTTATCTGGCATGTATATTTTTAAATTGTTTGGTATGATGTTTTGTGGCTAAAATTTTAATTTCTCTTAGGGATTTGATATTTTTGATGATGCTTTAATATTAAATTTTGCTATAATCCATGATTGAATATTCATATGCTTGTTGATTTTTCCTTGGATTTATTTGTTATTCCTTTGGACTATTGGAAAATGACTTGGTATTACTTCGCCTTTGGGAGAAGGAAATTTTTGCTAGAAGATAAAAGGAAAATTTGACTAAGATTTACTTGTGAGTTGGGAGACCCAAGAAACTTAGGAGGTGAAAATTGAAGTTTTGGGACTTAAGAAGCTCTAGGAAAAACTTAAGTAAGGGATTACTAAGTGAAGTCTAGGGTGGATAAATTAATTCATCTTTGAAAAAAGGGGATTAATTACTCTTAAAATTTACCTACAAGGGTAGAATATTTCAGTTGTGAAAAATAGCTAATTTAATATGAAGGTTGACAAAAATATCATTCCCTAAGAGAAAGTCATTCCTCTTTGCTGTTAAAACTTTTAATTGGTAAATTGTTAAAATATTTTCTTAATTAGTTACTGCACAAATTTGTCATATTCAAAGTTATTTTGATCGCATTGAATTTGGTAGTTGTTAAGAAATTTATTTGAGTTAAATTTTATTTATTTTTTAAAAAAGAAAAAATTCTTTACATTAATTTTAATTTTCTAAAATTTCATCCAACCAGATTTCAAATATCGTTAGCTAGCGTAGAAGTAAATTTTCGCATAATCCCTGTGGACACGACTCAGTTCTTACCGATTTATTACTCACTTCGACAACCGTGCACTTACGGTTCACGAACATTGGATTACAGACCTGTTACCACACTGATGACCAACTCCAAATTATCTACTGCAGATGGAGAACCTCTCTCAAATCCCTCTGACTTTCGCAGTATTTCTGGGACTCTGCATTACCTGACCATTACTTGTCCAGACGTGGCATTTGTTGTCAATTCAATATGCCAATTCATGTATAACCCATCCACCTCTCACCTCAAAGCAACAAAACGTATCCTTCAGTATGTAAAGGGAACAACATACTATGACCTCCATCTTCCAAGGCTAACTAATCATGATCTCATTGCCTATGTCAACGCAGACTGGGCAGGCTTCCCAGATACAAGACAACCAACATCTGGCACAACTATTTTCTATGGTGCCCTGATCTTAAGGTTTTCCAAGAGCTAATGGATAGTTTCACGGAGCAACATTGAGGTTGAATACCGAATGGTTGCTTAAATTGTAATTGAGATACAGTGGATCCAAAACATACTAAAAGAGTTAGGTATACCGCTGCAAAATCCTCCATCCCTACTTTATGATAACGTTAGTACCATTTACCTCATGACAAACCCTCTCTACCATGGGTGCACCAAACATCTGGGGTTAGATTTTCACTTTGTTAGGGGGAAGGTTTCAAGTGGAACACTGCGAGTTCATGACATTCCCACTGAACTTCAAATTGCTGATACTTTAACCAAGCCTTTAAGCTCTTCCCAATTCATATTATTAAGAGAAAAGCTCAACATTAGTTCCCAAGTTGAGCTTGCAGGCGGGGTGTTAGGGATAAGTACATCACTTAATTGTAATTACATCTACCTACTCTTATCTATCAACTAAGGCCTATCATCACTGTACATATCTCATTGTAACATAATTTAAACATATCTTATAGTAACAAAATTGTAACATAATTCATTATATATACAAACTCTACCCAGGTGGGCACATTGACTAAAATTAGAGTAAGGATAGTCTTCTTTAATCAATATTCAAAAATTTTAATTTTATTTAATTTTTAATCGATTTTATGATAATCTAATGCTAGTTGAACCTTTTAAACTTTAAACCTCTTGTCTTACCAGTTTAACTTCTAATTCAGTTTTTAAAATATTAATTATATCTGATATTATGTTAATTAATACTTAAATCAATTATATATTAAATTTTAACTGAGAATGATAATTATTAAATCAAGTAAAATTAAAATAAATATTATACAAAAGAAAATAATAATTTTTAAAAATTAAAGATCGAATAAAAATTCAAATCAATAGAAGTCTGATGTAATTAATTTTATGAATAAACTTTATTGTAATTAAATTTTGATGTAGCATAATTGTTTGGACTTAAATTTTTTAAATGTGAGATCGAAATTAAGCATTTGAGAATAGATCACGAGTCATGGGTTCTCGATTTTTTTGAATGTGGTATAGATATCAGATTCATAAAACTAAATTTGTCTTGTATATAACTAGCGATAAATAAGATTTACTGGCTCTAATAAAAAATTATAATATCGTAACTGAAAAATGTGAGAATATTTATATAATAACATTTTCTATTTTCGAAGAGAAAATAAAATATTAAAAGGTATCAAGCAATATATAACTCGATAATTAAAGTCCCTTATTATTACTAATTTTGAAAAAATGAATTGATGAATTATTAATTTCATTATTTTAAATAGCAAATTATTAAGAAATTTGAAGTTCTTGTTATATTAATAAAAGCAAATTTATATTTCATCTCGTAAGTCATAATTATCATAAAATTCATTATGATTTTTATTATTAAAATAAACTAATTACTGATTTATTTAGATAAAAAAACGTATATTAATCGTCGTTTTATATATATTATCAGTGAAATAAGAAATTATGAATTTGCTAGCTTAGACCTCAATGGTCTCGAATATGTCATCTAACCTTGAAGAGGCCCAACCATTGAAAAGGTTGAGTTTTTAGCAATGTAATCTTATATTGAACTCAAACTTGACTAACAAGACTCATATAATTTAACAAGATTGAAGTTCAAACAATTTATTTTAAAGATTATTGACTCAATATTTGTGATATCCCGTCTCTTAAATTGTTGAAGGATCTAAAGTGTTAGACTATTGAGTCACATGAGTAACATCATATAGCATGAATTTGGTACATTTGTAATATGATTTTATGATTGTATTCATATGCATAATATTGGCGCACACATATGAATTGTGATCTAGACAAATTGCACTTAATTGACATATTTCGGGGTATGGAATTAAAATGAATGTAACATAAATGTGTATTTCCAATGTCTTGTACTTTGGATTACCAATGACAAAAATTGATGGACTATAATTGATAACTTGGAATTCTTTGTTACAACTGAGAAATTGATGAATTAAAATATACGTTTAGTCTAGGTAAAATGCCAAGTGGAAAAACTAGCGGATACATGAAAAATTAGGTCGACAAAGCCTATAAAATGAGTGACATTTGACATAGAGATTAATTGACAAATAGCATTGATCATTGAGTGACAAATGGACTAATAACTAGGTGACATTTGGTAGCTTATGGAGTGGATAAATAGCTTACATGCTTAGGGACATATGTCATGGTAATAAGGTGACACCTAGCACCTAATGTGTTAAGTTTTTGCAGGAGTAGTTCAACTTTGTTCGTTTTTCTCTTTTTCGTTACTCTCACCACTGAAACCCTCATAGATTATGCATCTTGCTTCCATTTTGTTCATCGTCACTCAAGACCGACACAAAAATCTACTTAAAGATAGCCATAATTTGCTCAAAGATAGCTATCATCATTTTGCCTTGCTGAAACCCAACTTATTGACATCTTGAATTGGTGATGATTTTGCGTTCATGGAGAGCTAGGTTGACTTGATGAATTGAGCTAGAATTTAAGTTAGACAAGTAAGTAAAGATTGTTTTTTATGGCATGTTATAATAGAGAGTTTATGATGATTGGATTGGGATGAATTGTATATGAAATTGATGATGAAGTGTGCTGGAAATTGATACATCAACTTGAATACTTTTCTGTCTTGTTTTTTATGTATGAAAACCGTGGGTTATAAAGGTTGTTTTATGGATGAATTAGATTGAATTTTGAAGTACAATGAAGGTGAATTTATCCTAAAGTAAAATTGCTATGTTGGGTTTTTGAAATGGTTAAGAACTATGACTACATGAATGATAATGAATGAAAGTTGTAGTTTTAATTTTTGATGCATGAAAGACAATAGTTTATAAGCTATCAATTGAATGATTTTAAGTTGGAATTATAGATGAATTTGATAAGTAAATTGAAGTATAAATAAGGTACAAATGAGGTATAATTAATGGACTTTGATGAAGATGTATGAATTTGGTATGAAGATGTTAAAAGCTGGAAAAATTTTGAAGGAAAATGAAGGAGTACCTTCGGTTTACCTATCCCACGATCGCGGGAGCTACATAAGCTCCGTCCCATGATCGTGGGCAATGCTTTGAAGTGAAAAAAATGTGTTTTGTATAATGTTTAAACCATATAAGAGTAAGTAGCTTTACTTTAGTGCATTAGGACATGATTGGGGCTTGAAATGAACTTGTAAAGTTACTTGATTAAATGTTTGATAAGTTTAATTTCTTAATTGAGGTTAATGAATTGTCTAATATCAATGTATATGAATTTAGGAAGTATGAGTTATTAATAGTATAAAGATGTTCTTATGAATGTAAATGTAATCCAAAGGATATAAGTAATGAAATAAATAAGGTTGAATGAGAATTAAGAAATTGTGTGAATATATAATGCTAAGAGAGAATTGATGAATGTATGATTGATGAATTAAGGATAACCAAACTTACTTAAGGCATAAACCTAGTTGCAAACTAGATATATACAAGCTATGATAAATGAATGATCAAGACTTGTGAATAAGGATATATACCCGGGATAGTCAATTGAGCATACATTGAACATAACACATATAAACATGTATATGATTGAATAATCTTATGATTGATCAACTTAGTAATGTCTGAACTATATGTATGTATTGCATGATTAAAGAGGCCCAAGTAGATCGTCAGTATCTATACATTGCTGGGTCACCAAAGCAATAGCTTATCTGGAGCGTACTGTGAGTTAACTTAGATGTTTTCTCGCTTTGATTGAATTGTTTTGATTAGTGTCAATTACTTAATAGTTACTGATATCATTGTGATAATTTTGGACATTGTTGGTCCGAGAAGTTTGATATTCGAGATTGTATTGAAAGTGCTTTCTAAATGTATGTGAATATGGAAAAGGTATTCTCAACTGTATGTTGAACGCCAGACTCAGATCTGATGAATATGTTAATGACTGTGCACACTGAATGAAAGTTATTGATAGCATATTATGTGAAATGATGTATTCTATCACATTAATATGCATGATCAGATAAAAGAGTTGTGACCTGAGTGACCAACATAAAAAAGAGCTTAAAGCTTAGGAAATATACACAAAGAGTCATAGGCTCAACGATTAATGAGCTCGATATCCATAATGGGTACCGGATAGTATCTAAAATGAGCCCAATATCTACAAAGGAGATGTGACAGTTAAATACGTGCTCGGTCACAACAAAATAAAAATGAAAGTGGAGTCTCATTGCATTGACATATTTATATCATTACATGTATCATGTGAATGATTGTAAAAATTGACTAAATTGAGTTTATATAATGATATGCAATGTTTGTATACATGTTGATGATATAAATGATTGAAATGAATGATTGGATTATTCTGAAATGATTATATGAAATATTTGCATTCATAATGGACTTGTTAAAATATGATGTATATTGTGATCGAGTACTAAATTTTGAATGATGTGATATATAAGATTCGATTCTGAATGATGTGAGATACTGATTGAACTGTGTTATATACATGTGATTGAAATATGATGTATATTGTGATCGGGTACTAAATTTTGAATGATGTGATATATAGGATTCGTTTCTGAATGAAGTGAGATACTGATTGAACTGTGTTATATACATGTGATACTTATGTTCTATTTTAAATGAGCACATTGATGATAGTTCACTCACTGAATTTGCAAAAATCATTAAAATTGCAACATTGATTTTCAAGTTCAAAGGAGATCTAGCTTGTCTAGTTGAAGTAGCTCTGTATTTAGATATTGGTTAGTTTCGGGATTAGTTGTACCTGCAAATGTCTTAGTTATGTTGAGCATATGCTCTATGAGCGTGGTATTTTACAATATTTAATAAGAAAAATGATTGGTCGGACTTATTATTTTTATTAAAAAAATTCAAATTGACAACATTTTTAACAAAATGTCGTCATTTTGTCGTTACCTAAGGCTTTGTAAACTCGAGCCTACCCAGTAGACTTCGAGTCGAGTATGGCCAAGCCGGCCCGAGCCCAATTACCTATGCTACAACTTTCTAATGAAACTAATGTTTTCAATTGAATTGTTAAGTTTTTAAAAAGTTAACCATTAAAAAATTTTAAAAGCATGAGCAATGAATTAAAAAATTAAAAAACTTTAAAATTAAAATATTTATATTTATTTTAAAGATCAATCAATTAATAATTTTTATAAATTTTTTAAATTTTGATGAAGAATTTAAATTTTAAAAATTTATTACCAAAATTAACAAAACAAATTAAGTGCCAATTGAAAATGAATTCACCCAAGTCAATAAATTAAATTAAGCTTGATCAACCTCAAACTTTAAGATACCGAGCCTAAACCGACCCATTGCCATTAGATAGTTCTCTAATTAAGTTCCTTATGTATAACACTACAACTTAGTATAGTTTTCCAGGATTGTACACCATATGATACATATATTAAAGGGTCTACATACAAGAGGTAGTTAAAGAAGTTGGGAGATTTTCTTCTTCAATGGACATGTCTGTCATTTCAACTGGACTAAAACCTTCATCTTCGTTAACAATGGTGGATTCCGAGCTGAGTCCGGACCCTGCTTGGATTTCTTTAAACATTGCCATGATTTGCAACATTGTGGGTCGTCTGCAAGGCTGATCATGTAAACACAGACAGGCTATCTTCAAGTGTTGTAGAAGCTCAACCTCAAGGTTTGGATCTTCTTTCATGAGGGCTGGATCAAAAACATCAGTTATCTTCAATTTAGCATGTAGCTTCACCCACCCCACAAGATTGTTGTTGTCTCCGAAATCAGATGAGTCCGTTGGTTTTTTCCCAGTTAGCAACTCTAGCAGAACCACGCCATAACTGTAGACATCACCTTTAGTGGAGCATCTAAAGCTTAGGCAGTACTCGGGAGGGACATAGCCTGGGGTGCCTGCTAATGTGCTAACACTCAAATGTGTGTCCATCGCGCTCATAAGCCTTGCCATTCCAAAATCTGATACTCTGGCCTCCAAGTTGTCATCAAGCAAGATGTTGCTCAACTTCATGTCCCTGTGAATTATATGTGGGTTGCAACTATGGTGAAGAAAAGCCAATCCTCTAGCAGCACCAATTGCTATCTTTCTCCTTGAATCCCAGTTTAGTTTGATCCCAGCTTTCTTCTGATCATGGAGAACATCTTCTAAGCTTCCAAACCTCATGTATTCATACACGAGTAGCCGCTCTTCTCCAGCCTTGCAGTAGCCAAGAAGAGGAACAAGATTCCTATGCTTGATTTTCCCAATAGTTTCCATTTCTGCAATGAATTCCCTGTCACCCTGTCCGCTGATGTGCTTCAGTTTCTTGATTGCCACAACACTTCCATCCTTAAGTTGGGCCCTGTACACAAAACCAAAACCTCCAGAGCCGATAAGGGTGCCTTCATGGAAGCCATTTGTAGCTTGGAAAAGATCTGCAAAAGTAAGCTTCCACAGGGGCTTCTCAAATGTGGCAAGATTGACGCTGCTTAAAGCTTCACGTGCACTCGTCAGCTTCCACTCAGTATTTGCACTGCCTGAGTGCGAGTAACTGTCTATATATACATCAAGGGTTGAATCCTTCTTTTTCTTTCTTTTCTTCATTTCCAGGAAAACAATGATGAAGCCAAAGACGCAGAGAAGGGAAAACAGTCCCATTACTACAGTCGCTACTAGAGATGCTTGTTGTTGATGAGACTTCTCATGCCCTGGAATTGAGATAGACCCTGAACCTGACCCACAAAAAGGAAGAGGAATCCCACAAAGGCCTGAGTTATTGGCAAAACTAGTAGCTGAAAAGGTTTCCAACTGACCTGTTGCAGGAATCATCCCGGTAAGGTCATTGTTCGACATATCGATTTCAGTGAGCAATGAAAGGCCCGTCAAAGACTGAGGAATCATGCCTTCAAGCCTATTGTTGGAGAGGTCAAGAATGCCAAGACCCTTCAAGTTCCCAAGTTCTTCAGGAATGTTTCCAGAGATATTGTTGTGACCCAAATTCAAGATATAGAGATAGTACATGCTCCCAACTTGCTTGGGAATATTGCCAGACAGCAAGTTGTATGAAAGATCAAGAAAGATCATCGATCCATTATCATTAAACATAGTTTGGGTGTCATCATTATACACTCGAATAAAGTTGCAGGGGTGTCTGGTGGAGATTCTTTTTAACTCATCAGACCTGATTCCTGCAAACTCTAGCAAATTACCTGCTCCATGACACAGTTCACTCTTCTGATTCTTTAGATACACATACCTCTTTCCAGTGATAGAATTGACGACAATGTTGCCAGACTGCTTAAACAGCTCAGGTGGGATTGTACCATTTAAGTAATTGGTATTGAGATCCAACCAAATCAAGCTATGACAATCTCCAAGCTGCTGTGGGATGCTACCAAAGAGTGAATTGTTGCTTAGCTTGAGAATGGCAAGATTGGAAAGACGCCCAATTGATGCTGGAATCTCACCACTCAATTGGTTGTTCGACAATGAGATCCAGTTCAGGTTGGTGCAATTGCTTATTCCAGAGGGTATCACTCCGGTCAATTCGTTGAAGTCTAGGATCAAGGTTTCCAATGTCTTTATGTTCATTATCGCCAGTGGGATTTCTCCATGAAGCTTATTAAACCAAAGCTTTATGTCTCGAAGCTTAGTAAGGGATCCAAGGCTTGCGGGAATAGTTCCGGTGAGGTAATTGAAGCTCAAATGGAGAGCAGTAAGCTGTGAACAGTTGCTTAGAGTTGCAGGAATATACCCGGTAAACAAATTGCTTTGAAGATAGAGCTCTTCCAAGTTGTTACCTGGATCCTGGCATAAACGAGCGGGAATCGACCCAGATAGATAATTAGAGCTCAAATCAAGGGTCTTCAAACTGGTGAGCATTGACAAAGAATCAGGCAAATCACCAATGAAACCATTACTTGACAAATCAAGATTTTGCAAGCTACTCATTCTCAGGAAAGTAGAAACAGGCAATTCACCAGTAAAGTTGTTGAAGGAAATATCAAAGGAACCCAATGAAATGCAAGAAGCAAAACCAGGAGGAACAGAACCAGAAAGATTATTTGAGGAGAGATCAAGCACAACAAGACCGGGACATGCATATTCAAGATGTAGAGGAATTTCTCCATGAAAATGGTTGCCACCAAGTGAAAGGAATTGCAAATTTCCCGTTGGAAGAGCAGGAATTGGACCTGAAAACTGGTTGGTAGAGACATTCAAGAAGTTAAGCTGTGCACATGAGCCTACCGCATGACCAAGATCGCCGGAAAACTTATTAGTAGAGATATCAAGATGCTCCAAAGCCAAGCAATCACCAAATGAAGGAACAATCGACGAGAAATTGTTTGAAGAGACATCAAGGTGCTGCAGAGTCTTGCAAGTAGAAACATCCATGCCTCCACTAACTTTATTTCCCTTCAAAGATAAGAACTTTAAATTGCAACCTCCATATAGTATAAAGGGCAACACGTCTGAGCCAGAAATCCTGTTCAGAGAAAGATCAAGGGACTCCAAGCTGAGCGTTAACCCACTTGATTTCTCTTTCACTGAAAAGTGAAGAACGTTGCTTGAAAGATTCAAGGACTTCAAAGCTGGACAAGAACCAAAACTAGTTAACTGAGAGATAGGACCTGAAAGAGCATTAACAGATAGATCTAAGCTGCTTAAAACCGAGCTGCACTTGGATTCAGAAGGGAACGAAATGGAGCCAGAAATGTTGGTAGAGATCAAGGAAAGGCTCCGTAGATTGTCAAGAGTCAAAAGAAACGTAGCAACAGAGTGAAAATCAGTGCTTAAAGGAACGAAATTGAGGTCTATAGAAGACACCCTGTTTGTTTCCTGGCATTTAACTCCAATGAAAGTACACGGGTTTTGGCTCGGCAGCCAGTTTTGAAGAAGAGATGAATTAAATATAGTGGCTTTGAAGTTGATAAGATTTTGAGTTTCTTTGTCGATGGAGGTAAAATGTGGCGCCAATGGTGAAGCTTGTAGAGAGAGAATGGTAAGATAAAGAAGCAAAAAAGAGAAGTGGGATTTCATAATTAGCTCTTTTCCTTCTAGGGTTTATGAAGCTCTAAGCTCTCTGGTTTTAGAGAGAGAAAATGGTGAGACTCGGAGATACCCTCCAAAAAAAGACCAAGAAGGGAAGGTAAGTTCAGTATCATGCCAGGGGTCACTCTCTCCCTACAAAAACCTTGTGCTCAACACAACTCTCCAGTTCAACTTTGTTTTGTGTCTCTGAGACAGTCCTTGCCTAACCTGCAAGATTATCTCTTTGTCCCTCTAAGCTAAAGTGTTAAGTACTTCTTCTTCTCCATATCTGCAAAAGTTTGTCCTTGTCTCTAGTCAACTATTGCCATGTCTCAATTTAATTGTAATCATAAGCAACCTTTTAGTTTACATACATTACTAACCTTTTCTAAAAACACTCTTGTGTATCTTTTTAATCAAGTACTAAAGAATCACTCCTTTTCTTACATTGGAACAGTTGAGTGTTACAATAGGTTAGATTGGACTCTCACTTAACTCTGAAATTTTGTTCACCTTAAATTTTTAATCTTAAAAAAAAACTTAAATTCAAATTACTGATCTTTTCATTCTATCTTCCTCTTAATTTGTGCTATTGGGTTGCCATATCATTTATATTTAACTTGCAGTTGACACCAAAGAGAGTCATCAGTTCATGTCCCCCCCTTGGTCCTACTGCAATTATATGTTCAATTATATGGATCAGTCCTGTGCTTGGTGAATTGAAGGATGATAGATAGGAGTGGACTGTGGAGATAAAGTTAAAGCTGCAAACATCCATAAAACAATAAACATTATTAAATAATTTATTAGAATCCAATTTAAAATTTGATAAGATGTTTTATTCATATTTTTGTTAACAATATTTTATAAAATTTTTAAATTCTCAAACTTAAACCTTATTGGAGAAGGAAACAAGAAATGAATGTATAATAGGAGGGTGGGTCTCACTCTCACACTCTTACTGGTCTTTTGTGCTTTATCAAGTGGAAAGTACAATGACAAACAAAGATGAGAGGAAACTAATAGATCCAGCTCTTGATTTACAAGTTTATTAATTATATTTGACTTATTAATCTATTAAATACCTTATTTAAATTATATAATCTATAAATTATTATATGTATTTAAGGATTTATAAAAATAACAATTACAAATTTCATTTCAAAGAAAATATAAAGAATTTAGTATACACTCTATTGTGAAGTAGAGTTGGTGTTTTAATTTAAATTTAACTCAATTTAATATGTAAAGTTTAAATTTAACGACTTAAATTAAACCTTAAAATTTAAAAAAATTCAAACTTTTAGATTCAAAAGACTGTGTCGATTTAATTTGAACCTGACTCGAACTTCAAAAAAATTAAAAATAAAAATTAGTGAATGACAAGAAAAACTTGTTTAAGTAATTTTGTCAAAAGTTTAAGAAAAAACAAAACTTAATCTATGAAGATTACTTGGAAAATTTAAGAATATGGGTATAGTTTGAAGAATCAGGAAGAGTTTACCAATCCATGAACTCATCTTTCACTACTCTGGCAATCTCTTGAGTAAAATGATGGCCACTCCCTGAATTTTGCTTCCAAATCATAACCTAATGAATCACTCAACCGGACCACCTAGGGAATGGTTGTGTGCAGACAAACTTCAGTATAAGATGGAGATAGAATTTTCCAGGAATCCAAACAAAGCCAAGAGAAAAAAAGGTGGACCAATCAACTGCAATCACCTTTTCTGGGGAGCACATGCACGTGTGCAGAAGGGTATACAACACTCATCAATGATGTTTCTGAACTCACCATTGTAGAGCTTTCTGTGAACGCAACGTCTCCCATGTCCTGGTATAAGGCTAATTGCCAGCTCTTGTTCTTGCTCCACTGTTTCTTGCACTATTTGGGACCACAGACGTGTCTATCTCGCATGACAATGATGGGACCAGAAGAAGGCATAAAGAATAATAAGAAAAGATAAAATTTAATAACCATATAGGCATTATCTTCCAAACCATTCCGGCGGTCAGAGTGGTCGTAGAAAAATAGACCTATGTAGAGTCATTTACTCAGGGTTCTTCTCTACAGTACCAAACCTGATATCACCATTTAACAGGCTGTGAAATTCTGAAGAATAGCAATAAAAACTTATCAGAAAGGTCAAAATACATTGCTGTTCTTTTTCAATATCGGTAAAACTCGCACCCATTACCCTTCAGTTTCGGTTGTCTTACATGCAGGAGGGGCAAGACCAATCCACCAAATGGCTTCCATCTCAAGTTCTAGTCAAGAAATCACATGAACCTATAGTACATGATACCTTACAAGGAGAGAGGAATACAAAGGACTTTAAAAATATGTAAAGGAACATAGGAATTGGATATCAAATAGGAAAATGAATTACTATATAATGTGTTTTTTGAAAAATGTTTCTTGTATGGGGACATTGCGTCCCACTCTAGCATCCTTATACCTGAATAAATTAACCACATATTGAGAAAACAAATAAAAAATCTGTTGGGGAAAAAATATTGGTAATCAAGGATTATGACGTCCCAGCTCCAAAGTTACTTGTAAATCAGCTGATCTAAGATACTGAACTCTACACCTTTTCATCCCCTTCACTGGATTCTGATAACGCATCATGCTTTTGTGATTGTCTGTTGTTCATTGAAAGGCTACGACGCTCTTTCCCTCCGGGCTTCGATGATGCATTACTATACCACACCATTCCTGCTACAGCAATGACCATACCAACAACAACTTGAACATTGAGACCTTCTTTCCCAAAGAAAACAAATCCTAGGATGAGCACCAGAATTGTCTTCATGTGACCAAGCACTTGGAATGTCACAGCAGTAAATCTGCCTATACAGATAAATTGGCTGAGGTTTGTTCCAACTGCTATACTGCATGATAGGATTATGAACAACTGCAGAAAACAAATGGTAGCTCAATTCAGTTCGTAACATGGAATTATTTCTAAAAGCACGCAGTGTAAGATGTTACATAATATGCCCACTCTTAAGAACTAGTAACATTGTCAAGCCATCGATTTGGTTGTTGCAGCACAAAATGAAGACCACATCAAGCACTTGGCGTCTTAACTTTTAAGGAAGAACGTACAAAGGACTTGTATGATTTGACTAAACCACAGTACAGAACTACTTGCCACTAATGGTGACCAATAAATTGTCAATGAAAAATTAAAAGAAAAAAAGAAGACAATCATCATGTATACGGTGCAAAAAATCTTGATAACCAGATATGATTTGAGACAACAAAAACATGTAAAATAAAGACTAGCAGTTAAGCTGCCTAGATTCTCCATTTTATGTACATTCATGTTACAAGAATGAAAACTAAATTTCGTATTAAGTAGGAACTTACAGTAGACGTAAAACCAAGGGGGTATGCATCGATTCGCTTATCTGTCAACCAATAATCCAAAAAGGGGCCTGCAACCAACAAAGATGCAGCCTGTGCTGGAGCAGTGTGTCCCAGCAAATTGAAAGACCCAAGAGAATACTTTCGTTGGAGATAGTGTACATACTGCAGTGATAAATAAATCCCTCGATGTCATAAAATGTATGGTAACATAAAAGAATAGGTAAAAGAGTCAAAGAGCAGCTCAATGCAGCAGTGTAAACAAAAACCAACTAGAATCACAAGACAAGAAGATGGTAGAGTTGAATCAAATGTCCTTATTAATGGTTAGCTATTGAGTTATCGAGTAAACTTTACAGTTCAAGATTAAATTTAATTGCAATTCAGAACCTGAACTAAAATTTTTTTTTTACCACAATAGCAAAATCCATCACCAAATCTTAGATGGGTGTCATTTCTTTGCAAGACTACGACTGCAATATAGAATCACTTACATACTGCTGAATAGAAGTGCTCCAAACTGCCACTAGCGCTGCCAGAAATCCTTTTAAATTCACACTCACATCTGTAACAGTACACACTGCAACACCAAGGAGAACCACGACTATGCTAAGCTTTGTGTCCCTCGAATATCGCACATTGTCCAAGACCACTTCGAGAAAACATGATACTGGAATCATACTTAGCTTTGCAATCTGACAAGAGAATCTAAAAGACATCAGAAAAAAAGTGCCTTCCAGAAAGTTCTCCACACAGCAAAGAAAGAGCTTCAGCTTAGAGTATAAAACTGACCTGATAAAATCCAACTGAATTCCACATCAAACTCACATTCATTCCAACAATGGAGAAGTTTGCAAACAGAACAAACTTCAGAAGATCAAGGAGCGGGAGATGAGAAGACTGAATATAACCCAACCACCGAAGAACCAAAGTTAACAAGGTGGTTGTGGCAAAATGTAGACCAGTTAAAGTTGTAGCTGCATGAACCATCAGTTTGAACACAGAATCAGGGTAGATGCAGGATAAAATTGTGGAACCTTCGACAAACAACTCAATTTCAAATTAGGCTTTAGAAAGAACTTCCACCCTGTGCAAAACACTGCATTACTCTGCCACAACAGACTGACTCCCACATCTAACTTCTATTTCTTCTTTTTATTCTACCGACACGTCCGTCTCAAGAAAAAGATAAAACAGAAATTTGGATTTCAATTGCCTTTAGGAGGAAAAGGCAGAGTGCAAAGCTTTTTAGTTTCACATGTAATTAAAAGACAGATTTAACTCATATGCCAATTCTACAAGTATCAACCCAGGTCCGCGATCCAGAAAAATGTACTTAATGTTAGAGGCGATCAGAACGGGAAAGGTTGCTAGCAGAGCTGTAAATGGCAAGTTAAAGAACCTAACCTGATTGAGGAAGTGGTGCACATGAAAATCATGATAGAGAAGCCTAGGATGGCAAGAACCTAACTGAATGAACTTAGAATGTTCATTTGCCACTTTTCAAAGTTAATTACAGGCAACTAGATGTCTTAGCTACTTTTCAACCTTAACCCTTTCATAAAGCAGAGACACTTTCAAGGCACAAAAGGAAGTGGAAGGCTTAACAAAGTTAAGAATTTAAACCAAGAAGTCAAAATATGACCACCAAGTGCTGTATTAGTTAGCCACCATATACTTTTATGAACAAAGGTGCGACCGAGCATCCCTCTGCTTTTGTTTTTATACACTATGACCAAAACTCATAACTTTTACCATTATTAGCATATCGATAGCGATTGTAACTCAATAAAATCCTAAGAAGGGAAGAACAGAAAATCCTGACAAAGCGCAAAATCTCATACGCTACGATGAAAGTCAATCCTTTGTTCTTTCCCCTTACTCAATCAGTCACACAGAGAAATCAACGTATCTAATACTCAAACGCAGTTATGGATTCAAGAACTTTGACAGACTGTGATAGAGAACATACCAAAACTAAAACCGTAGTTAGCCATCAAGGCTTTGTTAACAAGGATTATTCCAACAGATGTGACAACATTGAACAACCATGATGCTGCATCAAGTGCTGCCTTCCTATCTCCCACGTTTGCCTTAGACATTTTCTTCTACTACGTTACAGTTATCACCAGAATCTTCAAAGGTTGCTAATCATGAGCATAGAAAGTATGGCTCAATCTCAAAAGAAATGTTGTCTCTATAATCACAGCAAACCTGAAATAAAAGGCACAGCTCAAATCAAAGATCAATTCTTACCTGTTTAAACAAACAGTTGACCAGCATCGAAGCAAGTCTTTTTTGTTTTCTTTCTTTCTTTCTTTTTTTAAAGTAAGAATCCAACACAATCAAAATGGTATCTATATTCAAACAAAAACATAAACCAGAAATCATGCTAAAAGTAGATCAAAAGAAATCTAAAACCATCAAGTAGAACATGAAGAAGAACTCCAGTACTGACACTATCTCTCAAAAGCCAAAAACACACGATCATTGACACCAACCAACGAGTAAAAAGAGTCAAACATTATTAGATCTCCAAAACTCAAACCAAAGTTCACAACTTTCCAAGCAGATCCAGCACAATTCCACGCTTAAAACAACACAACAAAAAAAAACCTACTGCAGATCACGTTCATCATACATCAAGAGCCTGAAATCACACACACTAGCGAACCTCGACGGTACCTGAAACGGCCTTCACGTAGTCTTTCTCTTGTCGCTTGAGCTCAATTTTATTTCCCGGAAACCAAAAAAAACTGCCGCCAAACAAACAGAACAACAAAAACACAATTCAATGCCTCTTTCGAACTTCGAAGGGCTTTCGATTTTAATAAGGAATTGGTCTTAGAAACGTCAATTATTATTATTATTATTTTAATCTTAAAAACAAAATTCAGAGATAATAATAATAATAATATTATTATTATTATTATTATTATTAGAATAAGAAAAAGAAAAAAAATAAAATAAAATTTCAATTTTGGTTGATTTTCTTTTAAAATTAAAATATAATTAAAAATATTTTATTTACAAGATAAAAAGCGAGTATATGATATTTTTTAATATATTAAAAGTCACTTTATAAAATTTTTATTCGTGTCTATTTTATTATTAATTAATATTCTATAATACTAATCAGTTTTTAATTAATTAATTTTATTTGTACTAGTTATTTATTTTGGACCTTCATTTTTAAATTGATTTTTATTTTATATACTTTTATTCCTATGATATTATTAGTTATTACATCATGAGATTAATTAGTTGTGCTGCCTTCCTCGAAAGTAACATGACACCCCGACCTCTTGGGTCTGTTCATTGTTGACTTTTACACGAAGTTGACCTCCCAACAAGAAGACCATAGCCCATAGGAGCCACATATGACCTTTGGCTTTGGCCACCCATTAAGCTAGGACATCAGAAACTTCCCAATTTTTGTAGAAAAATATCTAAGAATTTTATATGGGTTTTTTTATAATAAGACTGGGCCGATTGAAAACTTTCGAATTGGATTTATAAACGAATCGGATTCAATTATATTTGTGGGATTGAATTAAATTCGATTTAAACTATTTTGAATAAATCTATAAATATTATAATTGAATTCAATTATATTGTTTGGAACACAATAAAAATGAATTCAACTACTTTATATGACTTTTTATCCTTAATTAAAAATAGTATGTAATCAATGTAAGTGTATTTTTGAAGTAATTTGTATTTTTATGATATGTATATTTGGAAAAAGAATTTTTAATGTTTTGAAAAGAATTGGCTCTTCAATTCAGAATTCAATTCACATCATTTGAGATGTAAATTAAATTCATAAAGAAAATGAGATCTAATTACGTGGTTGAATTCAAGTTATTTCTTTTTAAGCTTTCCAATCGTATGAATTGAATCCAATTCATTGGTTTCCAAACAAATAATTTAATTATATTAAATATATAATTCAATAAATTATG
>JANIJH010000223.1:67824537-67852841 GCA_024520975.1 Erythroxylum areolatum | reverse complement strand
AATTTAGGCAGTTATTCCCGACTAATTAAGATTTGATGTACTTTTCCCTTTTCATTAAAAAAAAAAAAAAAGCTCTATCTAAAGAGCATTGCTTTGTGCACCTCCGGATAGTGAAAAAGTAATAAAGTATCCACTCTTTCTCAACCTCTTCTTTTTCACGTGTTTGGTTATCAGTGGTATCAGAGCAGTCTTTTCCATTTGCAACAGCAAACTAATGGCATCCAAAGCTTTTGATATGCTTTTGACCGTTTGGTAAATCTGTAAACCTCAGGATAGTGAAAAAGTAATAAGTATCCACTCTTTCCTCTTCTTTTTCACGTATTTGGTTATCAATGGTATCAGAGCAGTCTTTTTCCTTCAACAGTCTTTTTCGTTTGCAGCAGAAAACTAATGGCATCTGAAGCTTTTGTTCAAACATCGATTCCATGCTTTAATGGCCACTATGACCATTGGAGCATGCTAATAGAAAATTTTCTACGATCTAAAGAGTATTGGTCCATCGTTGAAGATGGAGTTGGAGAACTAGGAGAAGACTTTATCATGACTGATACTCAGAAAACAACTCTTGAAGCTAGAAGGCTGAAGGATCTGAAGGCCAAAAATTACATATTCCAAGCCATTGATTGCCCAATCTTAAAGACTATTCTTTGCAAAGAAACCTCCAAGGATATATGAGATTCTTTGAAGAAAAAGTACCAAGGCTTTACCAGAGTAAAGCATGCATAACTTCAAGCCTTACGGAAGGATTTTGAGACACTAGTGATGAACGACGGTGACTCTATTAATAACTACTGTGCCAAAACTATGGAAATTTGCAACAAGATGCGTTGCCATGACAAGAAGATGCAAGATGTCGCCATCGTAGAGAAGCTTTTGTGCACCTTGACTCTAAAATTTGACTATATTATCTATGCAATTGAGGAGTCAAAAGATACATACTCATTTTCTCTTGACGTGCTGCAAAGTTCTCTTCTTGTACATGAATAGAAGTTCAACAGTTGAGGAGTAGGCCCTAAAAGCTTTACAAATTCCAACAACTTAAGGGGACAAGGTAGGGGCAGAGGTTGAGGTTGAGGAAGGGGAGAACGTGGAAACAGAGATGATAACAGGAATTCCAGGGGTGATCAAAGCCAAGGTAGAGGACGCAGCTTTGACAAATCCAAGGTAGAATGCTTCAAATGCTATGATTTTGGTCATTTTTGTTCTGAATGTCGTAAAAGGCTACCTAATGACAAGGCAGAATGGTCAAAGTTTGTTGAAAAAGAGGAAACAAAAACATTGCTTATGGTTGTGAAAGGAGATAAAGCATATGAGTTAGAAATCTGGTATTTGGACACGGGTTGTAGCAACCATATGAGTGGAAGTAAGTCCTTTTTTTCGCATTTGAATGAAGAATTTTGTTCTACTGTGTCTTTCGGTGATTCTTTTAAAATTGAAGTGATGGGTAAAGGTGATATTTGTTAGTGAATATATAAAAACTAATTAAGTTGATCTCACACAACAACTTAAGCTATTGTGGTGAAACGGTCACTTAATATGATATCAGAGCCTTTGTGATCAAGTGATCGTGAGTTTAAATCTTACCACCTACTTATTATTCAGTACAATGTAGAGTAAGTTTATTCAAATTTTAAGTCCAAAAGACTTTCACTTGAGAGGGTTTGTTAGTAAATATATAAAATTAATTAAGTTGGCATCATACAATAGTTTAAATTATTGTGATAAAATGGTCACTTTACAATATTAAGACACGAACCTAGAATGACTTCGTGGAGACAATTTCTACTGTATGTTCCTAGCCTGAAAAGTAATTTATTAAGTGTTGGTCAATTGTAAGAGAAGGGTTATGTTTTTACTATTAAGAATGTTGGTTATGAAATTTACGATTTTGTGAGAGGTGTTATTGCAGTTGTTCAGATGAGTTCAAACAGGTTGTTCCCTTTGAAGATTGAAAGTATTCAATGGCTGAAATGAAAGAACCCTCTTGGTTGTGGTATTTTTGTTATGACATCCTGAGTTTTAGCGAGTTGAAGACTTTCCAACAGAAAGGTATGGTGACTAGTCTTCCTCAAATTACAGTTCCCTCCAAAGTCTGTGAAAAGTGTGTGTTAGGAAACAACACCGATCACCATTTCATAGAGCTAAAGAACTTTTACAACTAATGCGTTCAGACATTTGTGGATCAATAAATCCATCATCAAATGGCGGTAAACGCTTTATAATTACCTTTATTGATGATTATTCAAGAAAAACTTTGGTCTATTTTCTACAGGAGAAATCATTAGTTTTTTCATTATTTAAGAACTTTAAAGCCCTCGTGGAGAATGAAGTTGATAGGAACATTCATACTCTTCACACAGATCAAGGTGCTGAGTATTGCTAAAAGGAATTCGAAGTTTTTTGTGCAAATTATGGCATCAGAAGAGAGCTTACATCTGCATATATACCACAGCAAAATGGTGTATCAAAGAGGGAAAATAGAACTATCCTCAATATGGTGAGAAGCTTAATGGCAGGAGGAAGAGTTCCAAAAACTTTATGGCTTGAAGCAGCAAATTGGAGCATCCACCTATTGAATAGAAGTCTTACTTTTTATGTTCAAAACATGACACTGCAGGAGGCTTAGAGTGGGAGAAAACCAATTGTCGATTACTTCAAGGTTTTTGGTTATATCACATATGCCCATGTCCTGGATTAGAAGAGGAAGAAACTCGATGACAAAGGTGAGAAGTGTGTCTTCCTTGGTGTAAGTGACGTATCTAAAGCGTCTAAGTTATATAACCCATTAACGAAGAAGATTGTGATCAACAGGGATGTCATTTTTATGAATAAGAGAACGTGGGACTAAAATAGGCAGCAAACTATACAGATCCTTTATAACAACTATGATGAACAAGACCAGATGTCTGAAACTTGCGTACCTGAAAGTGCTATTCTAACAATTACTACAACAACTGCAGTCTCATCGGGCATGATAGAAGATGAAGAAGAAAATCAATCTCAGTTTCCTCGACTTGTCAGAAGAAGACCTGGATGGATAAATGATTATGAGGTAATTAGACTTAATGATCTAATCGGTCCTTTTCCTCTATTTGCAGATTGTGATCCTACAACATTTGAAAGTGTCTTCAAAGAGGAAAAATGGCGAAAGGCAACTGATGAAGAAATTGATGCCATAGAAAGAAATGATATATGGGAACTATGTGATCTTCCAAATGGACATCAAACCAATGGAGAGAAGTGGGTCTTCAAAACAAAGCTGAATGAAAAATGGTGAAGTTAACAAATATAAGGCACGCCTAGCTGCCGAAGGATACAATCAGCAATATGGGGTCGATTATATTGAAGTTTTTTCACCAGTTGTAAGGCATGACACAATCAGATTGGTGGTCGCCTTAGCGACACAAAACTCCTAGCCTATTTTTCAACTAGATGTCAAATCAGCATTCTTGCATGGACATTTGAAGGAACAGGTATTTATTGAACAAACTTTTGGATATATGAAAGCGGGCAATGAGCATAAAGTTTACAGATTGAAGAAGGCCCTTTATGGACTAAAACAAGCTCCACGATTTGGTATAGTCACATTGAAGCTTACTTTCTTAAAGTTGGGTTCTTTAAGTGTCCTTATGAGCATTCACTAGTTGTTAAGATCGGAGATAAAGGGAAAATGATATTTGTTTGCTTGTATGTCGATGATCTTATGTTTACTGGGAACTGCAGTGCTATATTTGAAGATTTCAAGAAGTCTATGATGACTGAATTTGAAATGACTGACCTTGGTATGATGCATTACTTTCTTAGCATAAAAGTGATGCAAGGAAGTAACAGGATCTTTATCTGTCAAAAGAAGTATGTTGTAGAAATTCTAGACAGATTTCACATGAAAGATTGCAATTCTTCTTATACCCCGGTTGAGTCTGGTTTGAAGCTACACAAAGACCTTGAAGGGTAGAAGGTCAACAGCACATTCTTCAAACAAATTGTTGGTAGTTTGATATATCTTACTGCAACAAGACCAAACATAATGTATTATATGAGTTCAATCAGCAGATAAATGGAAAATTCTACTGAAATGCATCTATTGGCAGCCAAAAGAATTTTGCACTACTTGGAAGGTACAAGAGACCATGGGATATTTTATAAAAAAGGTAAGAAGTCAGATTTGCTTGGCTTTACTGACAGTGACCATGTAGGAGACCAAGATAATAGGAGGAGTACTTCAGGATATATGTTTATGTTTGGAACAAGTGTTATTTCTTGGGTATCCAAAAAGCAACCAATTGTCACTCTATCAAGTGTAGAAGTCGAGTTCGTGGGTGGTACAACTTGTGCTTGTCAAGCCATTTGGCTAAGAAGAATTTTTTAAGAGTTGCACTTCAAACAAACAACAGCTACTATGATACTATGTGACAACAACTCTGCAATTAGATTGTCTAAAAATCCTATACTACATGAAAAAAGTAAGCACATTGATGTGAAATTCTATTTTTTGAGAGAGCTCAGCAACAATGGCACGGTTGAACTGAGGTACTACAGAACTAATGATTAACTTGCTAATATATTCACAAAAGTTGTTAAAGTTTATGTGTTTCAGAGGCTCGTAAAGGAGTTGGGAGTTTGCTCGATGGCTATAGCTAAGTGTTAACTAAAATATGTAGTATTTTTAATTTAAGGGAAGCATTGTTACATGGTCAGTAGACAAAGTCAAGTCAATTTTAGTTAGTTCCAGATTTTTTGTTAGTCTGTTTCATTTGTTATTAGAAATGCTAGCAAGTTTTTAGGAGTGAATCATTTTGGTGACAATTCTAATTTGTTTGTTTTCTACTTCCATCCTTTTGACCATTTGGTAAAAGCGCATTGCTTTGTACACCTTGAAATAGTGAAAAGGTATTAAAATATCCGCTCTTTATCAACCTCTTCTTTTTCACGTGTTTGGTTATCATTTTTTGCCATTCCATTTGTTGGCATATAATGTAATCAATATAGTGTAGGTAACAAAAAGATACATTTACACATAGAATGCGTTCTTTTTCTTTGTTGTTTCTAAGAAATCGTGTTCTTATAGCTAATCGGCTTCCAACATTGTCACGTTACACATCACTTTCTTAAATATAAGCAAACTTTTTGAGTTATGAATAAAAAAGGAAAATGATGACTTTCATCTTTCTAATATATATTACATTTTATATCCAAACGTAGAATTTGATCAAAAAATTTGACTAGAGATGACAGAAGGGAGTAAGCACCGTAGCCTGTTTTCAATATTCAGCGGCTTGATCGAAGCAAGCCTCCGCACGTTCAAAGTCGCCCTGCCGAATGGCCTATTATCTTAAGGATTTTTATAGGAAACAATCAAATCCTTATTTACTTTTTTAAATTTAAGGAAATGAATTTTTATTAATTTTTACATTTCTTAATAATTTGTATATTTATTAAAAAGTAGGGTTGGGATTGACAAATTTTCTCAAAACTCAAATTCAACTAAATTGGAATGGGACAATCCAAGATTTGATTAATCAAGATCTGAGTTTTTTTCAAAATTCAACTAATTAAGACTTAATTTGTTAATTTAGGATTAGATTAATTTTGATCAAATTTGACTTAAAATTAATAGATTAAATTCAATTTGATCATATTCAAGTTTAAATTTAAGTATTTAAATTTGATCATACTATTACTCAAATCAAGTTTAATAAACCTTTTTTTAGGTTTAATCAATTTATAATAAATAAATTAAATTAAGTTTAATTAATCTCAAACTCAAATTCAAACTTAAGTATTTAAATTTGATCATACTTAAACTCGAATATTAGAGAGCTCGAGTCCGATCAATCTAAAATGAACATTTAAATTTGAGTCAAGTGAAACTTACCTTGAATAGTTCAATCTTCACTCTAAAGCAATTTTGTCTCCTCAAACCCGGATTAGGTTTGAGACCCACTTAAAAAATTCGGGCTGGACTTAAGATGCACTTTGGAAGATCGGGTCGGACTGGTCGGCAACCAACAACAGGCATACTGGTCAACCCACCAACTCTTTTCAGGTGCCCATGTCATGTTTATGTACTTTCAGTCACAAGTGCTCATCGAGAAAACTTGAAGTACGCGTGTTCATTGGCAAGGATTTCTCTTCGTAAATACCTACAGGATGGGATCGAAGAACCACTACCAGATAACAATGGTAGATGCCAGGCGAAAAGGGTAGAACTTAACTGAACAATATTTACAGGCACATACCTCCCAAAACAAGGCAACACAAGCCTTGGGAAAGCAATCCAAAGCCATTGATAATGGAGAAGAAAAGGAACGAAACCGAAGAATCTGCGTTATATTCTCAATCTCGTCAAGTCCCAGAAAGCTAAAAACGCCATTAACATGTTCTCCAAGTTAACTAAACTACAAATCTGAGGCTGGCTAAAGGGACGGCGAGTTTGTACGGGGTTTCTTTTCACATTTACTTTTTACATTTCCATCGACTCTCTTCTCTTCAAACACGCTATGATCCGCCGTTTTTTTTATTCATTATTATGTCACCTAGCAAACACCGGAGCTCAGATTCTCCGCAACTAGCTGTTGAGGATTCTGAGAGAGATCATGGGGTGTGCCCATCTAGGAATAACTTCTCACCACCAAGCAGGATTAACAGTTTAAAAGGTGAAGTCAGAATCTCCGGCTGGAAGGATCACGGAAGAGGTTGATAGAAAGAAAGTGGCTGCGTTGAATGGAGCAAATGGCGGTGGAGATGGAGGTAAGGTGGTGGCGAAAATTTTCCACAGAAGATTAGTCTGAAGAAGATTGCAGGAGAGGAGCTTGTGGACGGATGGCCAAAGTGGCTTGTTGAAAATGTTCTTAAAGAAGCCTTTTCTGGTTTGGTGCCTAGAAGTGCAGATTCATATGGCAAGCTTGTTGCTTTGAAGATGGTTCGTTTCGAGACATCAGAGCCTGAAAGTGTCGAGTTCATGGCTCAAGAGATAATGACATATACTACAGAAGCTTGATCATCCCAAAATATCATTAAGTTTCAAGCAGCAGCCACTTCAAGGATGCAATATATATAGCCTTTACCTTGTCTTCGATTTCATGCAGTCTGATCTTACCAGAATCATAACCCGCCATGGCGAGAAGCTCACTGAACTACAGGCTCCAACTTCCTTTTTCCGGATCATCACAGTAAGTTGCGGGCACAATCTTATTAAGAGCCACTTGTACTCTCAACTCACCATCCTCTTAATCCTCAAGATGAAAAATAACTCCAACTTGTATTATTTGTTATTATTATTATCATGACTTGATGTTACGAGCATGCATGCTAATATCTTATTAATAAGTTGTTAGTGTTTTATTTTATTTTATTTTATTTTTATTAATCTATTTTATTTATTAATATTATTATTAATAATGTTATTTAATTCTATTTTACGTATTTATTATTACTTTATTCTAATTATTTATCTATTTTTTATATACTAAGTACTTTACATCTTTTTAAATTCTTCATTTCACATTTGCATGTGAATCTATCGGAAACAGTTTCTTTATTCTGTAGGGGTAAGATTGCGTACAATCAAACCTTCCTAGACTACACATTGGTGCGAGATTCAACTTAATGTGATGATAATAATGACGACCAAACAAACTCTCCAATTTATATAATAAAGTTTAAATTATAGGTAAAAATACAGACATTTTTGTTATTTAAATTTTTTTAGAAAAGTCCCATAATCTTTAAAATTCTCGAAAAAAAACTCTTTCTAGTGTTTAGTTTCCAAGAAAATTTCTTCTCTTAGACTTTGATTAAAAAATAGCAATTAAACACATACAACATAAACATTAGACTTTGATTAAAAAATAGCAATTAAACACATACAACATAAACATCATATATGGACTAATTAAATATCACTAATATGATAATTCAAATCAACTATTAAATAAACTAAATTTGAATTAAGTTAATAATTTAAGACAATTATAATAAATTAATAATTAATTCAATTTGAAGTTAAAAAA
The DNA here is from genome assembly GCA_024520975.1 of Erythroxylum areolatum. NCBI lineage: Eukaryota > Viridiplantae > Streptophyta > Magnoliopsida > Malpighiales > Erythroxylaceae > Erythroxylum > Erythroxylum areolatum. The sequence goes on along the minus strand of JANIJH010000223.1, from coordinate 67,844,829 downwards.
CTTGGTTGAATCATCATGTAAGCATGAATAGTACAAATTTGATGTTTACCACGCATATATTCCGTTGTTATTTTTTAACTAAAGCTTAAAAGGAGGAATTAAAAAAAACTAAAATTTAAAAAGAACTTTTGTCAAGAATTTTAAATATTAGGTAGTTTTTTAAAAGATTTCTTAAATTATAAGAAAATTTTATATCTTTTACTCAATTATGTATATATTCTAAGCATACTATCCCATAACTTAACAATTCATAATCAATTAAAGAAATTGATCTAACATACATTCATAACCTATACCTCTCTTAATCATCATGATAAAGTAAAACAACTCTATCCTCAACTTTAGCTTGAAACTTTATAGTTGATGAGCACATTGGAGACAAGCTCAGTCTTTTCCTTTTGCAAGTTGAAAGTTGGAATCTTCCAAATCCTCAGAAGTTAATCGAACAGTATAATGATGAAGGTTGAGTGAATTATTGTTTGAACATCATGGTCCATGGATTAGGTTGGGACCTGCATGCAAGCAGGGTCGTTCTTAATATTTTATAAGTTTTAAATAAAGTAAAAAAAATTCTATTTTTACTTATTTTTAAGCTTTTATATAGAATAAAAATAAACAAAATATAAGTTATTTTGTGTTCTTTATGAGATCAAGAGTCGGCTCTATTTAATTTCATTTTAATTTTTATAAGATTAAAAATAAGCCCTATTCTATCATTTACAAGAATAGGCCCTAAGTAGGTACTAACCCTGCTTTTACCTAGAACCGGCCCTACCTGCAAGTACCAGAAAAGTAACGAAAACAGGTGGTCGTTCTTGCTAGAAAGTGGTGACTGTTTTGTAATTGATAATAAGGATTGAAAATTATGTATAATCGAGTTTAAGTAGATGATTGTTATTTAGTGGAAGGAGGGTTGTGTTTTGACTATCGTATTACGCAATTATTTGTTTTGTTGCTTTTTTATACTTGGAATCTGCTTGGTAGATACACCCACTACATGAATGAACCCCACTTGTAAAAGCTCTGGACATACGTGTTAGGCATTTAAGTAGAAGACAAGTAGGTATGATAAAAATATAAAATTAATTGGAGTAATCAAGTTGTATATATGCAAAGAAATAGGTAAAAGAAATAAAGAAACTTGAAAATCTCTAATATTTAAAATTCTTGATTTTTTAATTTTTTCTAAAAAACTCTTTTCTTAGATTTCGATTAAAAAATAACTATGAAATATAATCGGGATGAATATCATATGGAATTAAATAAATGTTACTAATATGATAATTTAATTCAATTCTTAAATTTGATATGAAATAATTAAACTCAATTAAAATTAACAATTTTATATAATTATTATAAATTATTAGTTTATCTAGTATTTAATTAATTTACAATGTTAAGTTTCAAAGCAATTTTTTTTAGAAAATTTAAAAGTACAAAAAAAATTATGTTTTTTAAAAAAAGTTTCAGAAAGTTTAGTGTCTTTTGCTCCAAAGAGAGGAGAATTATTTCATGCACTGTATAAGGGAGCTTGAGGATTGAATCAGAGTCTCTCTGTATTTTCTTTGATTGTCTACCTGATGATTATAGTTGTTCAACATTATTCATACGGCTTGGGATGTGAGTTTAGTTCTTAAAAAGAAACTTTCATACATAATTTACAAGTTCTATAAGATATGCACAAATTTCTGCCAGAAAAATCTACTGTTTTCCTGATAACAGAGAAAACTGGTTCTGTCCTCAAGTAGTTTGTACTTGGAAAACGATTAAAAACATCATATGTACATACACACCATGTAAAAGGATTTTCAAACCATTCCATACATATGTATCATCAAGAAAAGGAGAAGAGAAGATGGTATATGGAAAAAAGAAGTGATAACACAATCATGTTCATGTTTATCTGTTTCACTCAAGTTCAATCATAGTAGTCATCGATGAACTTGCTCTTAATCCACTTGAAGCTGTTCCTGAATGATGTTTTGAGCTTACCCTCCATGGTATACAAATTATACTGAGCCACCCTTTTCCTCCTCTTCATCTCTGGATTGCCTGAAGGGGCTCCCAACTCATCGTTGTTTCTCGTCGTCGTCGGACCGTTGAAGCTGTAAGATTTGGACCTGTCTTCGAGGCCACGCCGGATTTCTGAGTAGGCATGAGAGTAACCTGCAAAGGATTTGCTCTTCTCCATGGACATAGCAGCACTAGAGGAGAGGCCAGGTTTGCATATGATGATTGAATTTCCTATCACATATTAAGCAATAGAAGCTTATAATAATCAAGGGTTTTGTTGAGCACACACAGTTTTTTCTAAGTGGACGTTAGTGGGGAATGCATGGGCTATGACCTGTGATGGAATTTGATGATTAAGGAATTGAAATTGCCAATACCCTTTTGGCTATTTGATTATAACACAAAATGGGGATTTCATTGGATGGAATGATAAGTTTTGTGGGATATAAATGATGGGAGGCAATAGTCAATGGAGGGCCATACATGTCGTATAAAAGTTATTCTATATCCATGTTTATATAGGACATTGACACTTCGTGAATTGCTATCTTCACTTCAAGTTAATAACCCTTCATTTCCATCTGTTTCCAATTACTTATAGCGTGTCAGCTAAACAAACCCTTATGGTTAGTATTAATTAAATCTTATCAGAGTTGAAGTACACAGTTTTCTTTTGGTCAATAAAGGGTATCAAATTGTTTTAAGTTATACCTAACTTCTGCTAAACTATGAATCTATATCTCTAATCAGGAACCATGTTTCTTAACAACAAGAACTACCCTCTTCCACATGACTTCTGTGTTCCAAAAACTGAAAACGGAATACAAAATCAAATGGTAAGCTTTCATCTCATTGTCTACTATTCTGATAAAAGGAAATTAACTGAATTTTACTAGTTTATCAACAGATTCCTGGTGCAAACGATGTTCAGGGCACGCGTACCTTAATTAGCTTTAAAGATCAATTCTTTGCAAGCTCAATTAGTATTATATATCCTCCTTGGAAGCCCAATGCCATAATTTGGGGCTGTTGTTGCTTCTTATGAGGCCATAATTGCACACAATCATTGCAGAAAAACATCATCAGTGGCGAAGTGATTGATGAAAACAGCAAACAGCAGCACTGACAAAATGAAAAAAAATCGTAGGATAAAATCATAATAAAATAGGTAATCGCTTTCCAAGGGCTCGAAGTAGTGGAGGCAAACATCAGTGTTAGGTATAAAGTGGAGAAATAGGACCCCCCCTATAGCAATAGCTACACACTTCCTAGGGACAGTAAAGGCCCAGTACATAAAATATGAATCAGCTCTACTTTGTAATAATGTGTACAACGTGTAAGAGTAACCACCAAAACTATAAGAATGCTGCCACGTGTGATACTTGCATAATCTCGGTTTAGATATGGCCAGGGTCAAAAGTAATTTGTGTATTTAAAACTAGTTGTCCAGATCTAGAGACTTTAAACAGGAGCATGGGATAACATTACCCCTCCCACATTCACAGGCAAGTATTTGATTTGCACGGCTTACATCAGCAGGCTGCTGATCATGATACAAATAAATCATGCCACAAGTTGATTCCAATGCCCACCAACATTAGTGAAGTCCAACTAGAACTTCAACATTGTTGTAAGAGTAGGAATCAAATCAACCATCCAAGATTAGAAACATGACCGAGATGATAACCGATGGAGTCAGTATCCACAAACCCCCATGCTTTACAATAAAAAATAACTCAGCAAAATAAAGCATAAAGGTATGTGCTATACCTAAAGCTTCATAATATTAACATAATACTCACTTCTTTTTTCAGCTTCTTTTCTTCCATCAACTGAATTTTTTCGTCTTTCGATATCCTCTTCTTTACAACAGCTTCATCACAACTATTTTGCTTGACAGAATTAACTATAGCTCTTCTTTTCTGCTTTTCTTTGTCAGAAAAGTAGTCCATGGTAAAATTTACTTTGTTCGAATAATCATGTACCTGATTTTAGTAAATTTAGATCATTAGAAAAGTGGTACTTGGTAGGCATGTCAAAAATGACCTGGCCGATTGTTATTTCAAAAATGATATTTTTAACTTTTTTTCTTTTAAAAAATATGGTAGGTTGGGTCTCAGATCCTGGGCCAAGAGCAGCCTCTGTCCAATCCGACCCATTGACACCTCTAAAATTGGAAAGTTAAAAGAAATAGTTTCAACTTTTGTAATCACCAAGTTAAGAAAAATAAAGCAACTTCAAGCATCAAAATTCTATGTTAGCATTGCCAAAGAGGGATAAGCTCCGCGTTCATTGGCCAGAATATCAGCTAAGGCCCCTAAAGAAACTTACATATTCAGATTTCTTTTCGCACAATAAAGCAAAAAAAATAGATGAAAACTTGGTTGAAACGAGCTATATGTAAACTTCACATGTTATTGTCTCCATGATGCTTCTTATTCGAGTTTTGAAAATGCCAACAGTTTAAGGCTCACTCGTAAAGTTCATCCTTGGATATGCCAACAGTTTAAGGCTCACTCAAAAAGTTCATCTTTGGATATGCCAACAGTTTAAGGCTCACTCATAAAGTTCATCCTTGGATATGCCAGCAGTTTATGGCCCGTGGGCCGTAGGCGGCCGCCGATGGGCGGCCCGCAGAGAGACCCATGGCCCAGCCCACCCGGGCCACGGGCCTTCCACTGGGCCGTTTTTGGCCCGGACTTTTAATAAATTTTTAAATTTTTTTAAAATAAATTTAAAATTTGTTGTTGTATTTTTTAAAATTAATAAATTATAAACTTTTTTATTTTATTTTCATATTTACAACATATGTATTTATGCTTTTTAAAACTTTTTATTTTATTTTTTCATATTTACATAATATATACATTATGCATATATATATTTATATTAATCTTAAAATGAATTAATCACTTTATTAATCCTAATGTATCAATTTCAAAATAATATATAAGTAGTTTAGCTATAAAAATAAATAATTACAGCTTATTACATTAAAAGTAGCTATTATTTTATTAAAATTAGAATTCATTTTATAAATTCTTTTGAGTTTTGATTTGTTTTTATAAAATATTTATTTCATTAAGTCAAAAATAATTTTTTTACTTTGTTTCTACAATCATTTTATTCTAATTAATCTAAATTTATATAAATTAGATTCATAATTTTTTTCCTATCTAAATTCTAGTATTAGAAGATTTATTTCTACCTATCTATGTCACTCTAATTAAAAGTTTGTAATTTGTTAAGAGTAATTTTTTAGATTCTTAATGGAAACATTGATTATGGATATAATATATAAGTATAACTTTAATCCTTCTTGCCCTTAATTAGAGACTAGAGTGTTATAACTTATAAGCATATCATATATGATATATTCTGATATTCATGTTTCATATAATGAATAAAATCATTTTACCCTTTTCTCGTTTTAATTTATGTATTATTTGAAAACTCTAAATTATAACAACATATAATGAATTAATTATAATATAACAAAGTTATTGAGATGTATGTAATGGTATGGACATTTAATTAGAAATTTATATGAAAAGTTAATAAGCTAATCATATATTCATGTTTCATAAAATTAATAAAATTTTCACCTTTTTTCTTTTTAATATATATATTATGTAACAACTTTAAATTATAACGACATATAATGAATTAATTATGATATAGTAAAGTTATTGAGATGCATGTAATGGTATGGACATTTAATTAGAAATTTATTTGAAAAGTTAATAAGCTAATCATATATTCATGTTTCATAAAATTATTAAAATTTTCACATTTTTTCTTTTTAATATATATATTATGTGACCACTTTAAATTATAACAATATATAATGAACTAATTATGATATAATAAAGTTATTGAGATGTATGTAATGGTATGGATATTTAATTAGAAATTTATATGAAAAGTTAATAAGCTAATCATATATTCATGTTTCATAAATTTATTAAAATTATCATCTTTTTTCTTTCTAATATATATATTATGTGACAACTTTAAATTACAACAACATATAATGAATTAATTACGATATAATAAAGTTATTGAGATGTATGTAATGGTATGATTAATTAGGACATTTAATCAAATTAATTAGGACATTTATATGAAAAGTTATAAGCATAATATCATATATTCATGTTTCATAAAATTAATAAAATTTTTACCTTTTTTCTTTTTAATATATATATTATGTGACAACTTTAAATTATAACAACATATAATGAATTAATTATGATATAATAAAGTTATTGAGATGCATGTAACGATATGATTAATTAGGACATTTAATCCAATTAATTGGGACATTTATATGAAAAGTTATAAGCATATTATCATACATTCATGTTTCATAAAATTAATAAAATTTTCACTTTTTTCTTTTTAATATCTATATTATGTGACAACTTTAAATTATAACAACATATAATGAATTAATTATGATATAATAAAGATATTGAGATGTATGTAATGGTATGATTAATGAGGATATTTAATTCAATTAAATAGAAATTTATATGAAAAGTTAATAAGTTAAAAGTTATTGTTAAAATTATGAATTACATTAATTACAAATTTTTAACTTACTTAAATTATTTATTAATTATTTTAATAAATAATTAATTATTTTGGTGGGCGGGCCACGGGTCACGGGCTAGGCCGGGCGGACCGGCCCGTGATTCGGTCCGTCCACCCTCGGCCCGTGGCTCAGCCTGCCTCGTGGCCCGATCCATGAGCCGTTTAAACCGGGCCAAAAACTGTTGACCAGCCCATGGGCCGAGTCGGGCCGGCGGGTCGAGTCCAAATTGACAACTCTATCAGAAAATGACCACAAACTAGAACCCAACAATGGCTCAAGAACTTGAAGATTTTGTTTTCTTCTATATATAAACCCTTTCCTTACCGTTTACTTATTTTCCAAGTCTTCTTTCCACTGTCAGTGTATGTCTTTATGAACCCCTTACCCTACCATTTTACTCAAGGAGATGAGTACCGTGCCGTTCTGACCACCGGTCGGTACGGTACTCATAGCCATCGGTACCGGTGGTAGATACCGGTCGTTACTAGCCGGTACCGACATTACCGGCCGCTACCGTAAAGTTTATAAAAATTGGGGACCATTTTGTAAAATTGAAAAAAAAATTACCCTAAAACCCAACCCCCAACTCTTCTTGTTCTTCATCTCTCACTATCTGCCGCCTCCTCTACCATCCCCGCGCCGCCCTCCTCACCGTCGTCGTCGGGTCTAACCGCCGCCAGTGGTCTCTCTCGCCCTCACCTCCTTCGCTCCTATCGTTGTCGTTCCTCCCTTCATCGTCGTTCCTCCATGCAGATCCGAAGATGCCACCACGTTCTCCGCCTGAAGCCGCCGCACCAAAGCCACTGGAGAAGGGGTCTGACTTGTCACGTGTGCCAAAAATCCGAAGACCCACCAAGAGGTCCAACCGTCCAAGACTCGAAGTTGGTCTTTTGAAAATTATTTTCTGATTTGGAAAATTTTATCTTAATTAAAATTTTTGTTGTGTTGGATACTTGGATTGGAAATTTGGAATTGTTGGATTGTGAATTTGTGATGGATTTGGTTGGATGATGCACGGTGTTGGCTGTTGGAGACTTGGATTGGATGGTATTTTTTGTGTTGTTGCATGATCTGGGATTTTGGAATTTGGAATTTGGAATTTGGATAAAGGATGTGGAATTGTGGATATACTGAATTGGTTGGGTTCGATTGTATTTGTGTATAAAATTATTTGGTTGGAGTTAGAATGTGATCTGAAATTTTGACTATTGAATTGAATTGGTTGCGTTTTGTGTATCTGAAATAAATGTCATTTGTGTTGTTTAGTTCATGGATGTTCGGTTTGGAATTTGGTTTGGTGTAGTTAGTATAATATAGAAGTATTTGATTGTATATTGTTCAATGCTAGCACAAGTTATATTTTATCATATGCTTACATAAATAAATATTATACAATATATATGGTTACATGTATAAGTAAATATATACGGGTATCTATATTTAATCAAAATTAATCATATAAACAATTATAAAAAGATAATTATATGAATTAGTTTAATATTTATTTTGCATTATATGTAGTAATTTAAATAACGTTATAATAAATTATACGTTAACTTATAAATTAATATAATTTATTAATAATAAGTAAAATAAAAGTATTATTAACATACAACATAATTATTGTAATTATACGAATAAACTTATTATATTAGATTTTTATATTTTCAATATAATATAGTTTTGTTATTATATAATAATAGTAATATAGTAAGTTTATAAATTATCATTGTATGTATAATTTAATGTCAAGCGTATTTTTCCTACCTAAAAGTGTACATTATAAAGATTACAAGGGTAGTATAGTAGGGCAATTATATATAAAATATACTATATGTTTAATATTTATAATTAAGTTATATTACTATAAGTATTTATATGTTAGTATTTAATGATATTATTATAAACTAATTATATATACTATCATATTCAATCATTATATAATATATATTATACCAATTGATAATATAATATTACAAGTTATTATCGATAGTTATCTAGTTCATATATATAAATGGTAGTTTTGTGATTGTTGGAAATTGAAAATTGTTAGAAATTGATAAAAGTGGAAGTTATTAAGGTATGTTTTGTGATTGTGTGAAATTGGAAATTATTAGAAATTGATAAAAATGAAAATTGTTGATGTATATTTTGTGATTGTTGAAAATTGAAAATTGTTAGAAATTGATAAAAATGAAAATTGTTGATGTACGTCTTGTGATTGTTGAAAATTAGAAATTGATAACAGTGGAAGTTGTTAATGTATGTTTTGTGAATGTTGAAAATTGGAACTTATTGGAAATGAAATTTGTTGATATATGTTTTGTGATAGTTGTAATTGGAATTTGTTGAAAATTGATAAAAATGTAAATTGTTGATGTATGTTTTGAGGTTGATGTATGTTTTATGATAGTTGTAATTGGAATTTGTTGGAAATGAAATTGTTGATGTATGTTTCATTATTTTGTGAATGTTGGAAATTGGAAATTGTTGGAAATTGATTAAAGTAGAAGTTGTTAGGGTATGATTTGTGATTGTGTGAAATTGGAATTTGTTGAAAATGGATAAAAATGAAAATTATTGATGTATGTTTTGTGATTGTGTGAAATTGGAAATTGATAAAAATGAAAATTGGTGATGTACGTTTTGTGAATGTTGGAAATTAGAAATTGTTGGAAATTGATAAAAGTGGAAGTTGTTAAGGTATGTTTTATGATTGTGTGAAATTGAAATTTGTTGGAAATGGATAAAAATGAAAATTATTGATGTATGTTTTATGATTGTGTGAAATTGGAAATTGATAAAAATAAAAATTGGTGATGTATGTTTTGTGAATGTTGGAAATTGATAAAAGTGGAAGTTGTTAAGGTATGCTTTGTGATTGTGTGAAATTGGAAATTGATAAAAATAGAAATCGGTGATGTATGGTTTGTGAATGTTGGAAATTAGAAATTGTTGGAAATTGATAAAAGTGGAAGTTGTTAAGGTATGTTTTGTGATTGTGTGAAATTGGAATTTGTTATAAATGGATAAAAATGGAAATTATTGATGTATGTTTTGTAATTGTGTGAAATTGAAAATTGATAAAAATGAAAATTGATGATGTATGTTTTGTGAATGTTTTAAATTGTAACTTATTGGAAATTTGTTGATATATGTTGATATATGTTTTGTGATAATTGTAATTGGAATTTGTTGGAAATTGATAAAAATGTAAATTGTTGATGTATGTGTTTATGAGTGTTGTGATTGGAATTTGTTGGAAATAAAATTGTTGATGTATGTTTCATTATTTTATGAATGTTGGAAATTGAAAATTGTTGGAAATTGATAAAAGTGGAAGTTGTTAAGGTATATTTTGTGATTGTGTGAAATTAGAATTTGTTAGAAATGTATAAAAATGGAAATTATTGATGAATGTTTTGAGGTTGATGTATGTTTGGAGGTTTTTTATATATCATTGCTAATTTTGTTTATAAAACTAACATCTTTATATTTTTGTTATAGATAAATGGAAGGAAGCTCAACTACTCCTGATCAAACTACTTTAGGAAGATATAATGATCCAGCTTGGGCTCATGTTGCATTAGTCCCAGGCTAGAAAAATCATACAATTTGCTTGTTTTGTATCACTCGATTGAAGAAGCATTTCGCTGGGATTAAAGGAGATGTAGAACCCTGTAAACAAGTAAGTCATGATGTGAGGTGGCAATGAAAACATTGCTTGATGAATATTAACATGAGAGAAATAGAAGAGAAAGGTTGAATTTTGAAATTGGTAATGAAAGTTCATTTTCTAGTTTTCGTGGTGATTTTGAAAATGTTGAAGGTGGTAGTGGTACTGGTAGTATTCCATCTCAGGGTCAAGAATAAGCATCTGAACCTGATGTGATGAAAAGAAGAAGGCATACTAGTTTCTTTGCACCACGAACAACTCCTGAGTCCCAACCTTCAATTTATAGTGCAATGCAATCAAGAGATGCAATTCACAATATTGATATGACAGTAGCTAGATGATGGTATGATACAGGTTCTTTTCAGTCTTATTATTATCAACCAATGATTGATGCAATAGCCTCTTATGGTCCGGGATATAAATGTCCTTCGATTGATGACCTAAAAGGTAAACTTTTGAGATGCTCTGTTTCTGAAATTAGAAGTTATTTGATTGAAAGAAGAGCTAGTTGGGGTACTTTTGGATGTTCAGTTATGTGTGATGATTGGACAAATAGGAGACAAGAGCCTATTATTAACTTTTTGGTTTATTCTACAAATGACTCTATGTTTTTGAAATCTATTGATGCATCTGGCTTGATTAGAAATGCTGAGACTTTGTTTGAGATATTTAATGAAGTTGTGAATGAAGTAGGGCCAGAAAACATTGTTCAGTTTATAACTGACAAAGATTGCGCTTATAAAGCGGCATGAAAAAGGCTACAAAATACATATAATTCATTTTTTTGGACTCCTTGTATTGCACATTGCATTAACTTAATGTTGGAGAATATAGGAGATCCTAGGTATTTTTCTGTTATTAATGAGACAATGCAGAAGGCTAAAAAGGTGACAAAATTCATTTATAATCGTGCATGGGTTTTGAATTTGATGAGAAGGGAATTTACTAATGGTAGGAATTTGTGTCGCCCTGCTGTGACAAGATTTTCAAGAAATTTCTTATCACTTCAATCTTTTGTTTCACTGAAGAAAGAGTTAAGGCAAATATTTACAAGTGATAAATGGGTTGCATCTCAGCATGCTAGGTCTAATGCTGAAATGAAGGTTTGTAATATCATATTAAAAGACAGATAATTTTGGTCACAATGTCAAATTGTCATCTGAGTTTGTGAGCCTTTGGTCAGGGTGCTTCGGTTGACTGATAGTGAAGTAAAGCCAACAACGGGTTATATTTTTTATGCTTTGGAGAGAGCGACGGAAGCAATCAAGGCTAATATGAAACATAGGGTTTCTTTGTACATGCCCTATCTTTCAATTATTAATGAAAGAAGAGAAATACAACTTTCTTCTTCATTGTTTGCAGCTGGAGCATTTTTGAATCCAAGTGTTTATTTTAGATTGGATCTTAATAAGCAAGCTGAATTAAATTGAGGAATGCTTTTAACAATCACAACAATTGCTAACATTGACTCGATGCAAGATCTGTTAAGCTCACAAATGGAGGTTTATAAGATGTCTTATAGGGATTTTGGAATGTCGATTGCTATTCGATAAAGAGGAAAACTTTCTCTAGATATTAGTTATTTCTGTTTTTATTTATTGAAAATTAATTATGACTTTATTTTGTTTATAACCCTGTTTTTGTTATCTTATAACTTACAGTTTCTTGGTGGGATCAATTCGGAACTGGTGTTCCAGAATTGAGAAGATTTACAATTCAAATTTTAAGTCAATGTATGAGTCAGACTGTGAAAGAAACTGGAGCACATTTGAATTTATCCACTCCAAGAAAAGGAATAGATTGGAGCATAAGAGGCTGAATGACTTGGTTTTTGTTCAATACAATTTAAAGCTTCGGAAAAGGTATGTTATTATCATTACTAATTTCGATATAATTTCTTATAATTTTATAAGAATTAAATTATATCCTACTTTTTGTGATTGTTGAAAATAAGAATTGTTGAGAATTGTTGGAAATGAAAATTGTTTATGAATGTTTTGTGATTGTTGGAAATGGGATTTGATGAGAATTGTTAGAAATGGAAATTGTTTATGAATGTTTTGTGATTGTTGGAAATAAGAATTGTTGAGAATTGTTGGAAATAAAAATTGTTTATGAATATTTTGTGATTGTTGGAAATGGAAATTTTTAGAATTGTTAGAATTGGAAATTGTTATCTGAATGTTTTGTGATTGTTAGAAATGAGAATTGCTAGGAATTGTTGGAAATGGAAATTGTTTATGAATATTTTGTGATTGTTCGAAATGAGAATTATTGAGAAATGTTAGAAATGAAAATTGTTTATGAATGTTTTGTGATCGTTGGAAATGAGAATTGTTCAGAATTGTTGGAAATGTAAAATTGTTTATGAATGTTTTGTGATTGTTTGAGATAGGAATTATTGAGAATTGTTGGAAATGAAAATTGTTTATGAATGTTTTGTAATTGTTGGAAATGAGAATTGTTGTGATTGTTGGAACTGAAAATTGTTTATAAATATTTTGTAATTGTTGAAAATGAAAATTGTTGAGAATTGTTGGAAATGAAAATTGTTTATGAATGTTTTGTGATTGTTGGAAATGAAAATTTTTGAGAATTGTTAGAATTGAAAATTGTTATATGAATGTTTTGTGATTGATGGAAATGGGAATTGTTAGAAATGAAAATTGTTTATGAATGTTTTGTGATCGTTAGAAATGAGAATTGTTGAAAATGTAAAATTGTTTATGATTGTTTTGTGATTGTTGAAAATGGGAATTGTTGAGAATTGTTGGAAATGAAAATTGTTTATGAATGTTTTGTGATTGTTGGAAATGAGAATTGTTGAGAATTGTTGGAACTGAAAATTGTTTATGAATGTTTTGTGATTGTTGGAAATGAGAATTATTGAAAATTGTTAGAATTGAAAATTGTTATATGAATGTTTTGTGATTGTTGGAAATAGAAATTATTGAAAATTGTCAAGAAAGATATTTTATTATCATTATTATTTTCAATATAATTTCTTATAATTTTTAATAATTATAATTTATTGTTTACTAGGAGTCTTAATAGTACAAGTAGTTCAAATGATCAAATTTCCATTGATAACATCGATGTTTTGGCGGATTGGATTTCTGAAAAACCAAATTTAGTAGATGTCAATGACTTGGAATTGGAAGATAATCTTGGATGGGAAAGCCTTTACATGTCATTTGGTGTATTAAATTTGAATGATAATGATGATGAAGCTCTCCTCAATGATGAAGATTTTGTACCAAATGATAACTGGGGTCAGTGCAGTTATAGCGAGTATCCTCCTATTGACTATTGAATTTCATTGCAGGTTATTTTTCATCTTCTTTTAATTTTACTTATATTTGATTTTTATCAGTTTATGTTAAATTTTATATATGTGAAGTAATTGTAAATGTTTTTGTTTCAGGTTTGACTTCAACTTGATTGTTTCCTTGTCACGATGAAATTATAATAGTTAAAAGATATTTATTGTTCTTTTATTGGATGTTTTGATGTGATTATTATTTATTAAAATTTTGAAATTATATTATTGTAATATTTTAAATACTTTGTATTATTCTTATTTTTATATTTGTATTATGTTGATTGTCTTTTTTTATATTAATTGTGGTTATTATTTATATGTGAAATATTTAAAAATTATTGTCATTTTATATTAAATTATTGATTGTGATTATTATTTGTTATTATGATTTTCGAAAATAGGGTTGATGTAAACTTGTAAACTTTAAAGGAACTATTTTGCAAATTTTAAAAATTTTAGGGACTATTTCATAAATATAAAAAATTGCCCAAAACGGTATTCAATATTGACTGGTATCGGACAGTACCGTTCTATAACTCAATCCAGTACCGAATCCGGTATAGTATTCACAACATTAATTTTACTACAGAACTGATGAATACGATAAGTCCTTATCGTGTTGATATAATTGCCTTCATGGGTTTATGATTTCTTGAAAAATTTCTTAACATATACTTTTACAAAAAAAAGAAAAAAAAAACTTCAATCGGAAGAATGGTTATAAGCCTTTTGATATTTATAAAGTACCAACCTTACATTTTGAGAAGGTATTAATTTTTTTTATGAGTTCATTTACATTAATTAATTATTTTTATTTTTTAATTGATTAAGACATAGACTTATTTGCACATCCCATGCATATCTGCCTATGGAAGAATATGGAAAAACTAAATTCTCTTGACAATTTGTGGTTAAACATACTGATTGAAAGGTCACATATGGACCATTCAATCAGAAGACTTGAAAGGTAACATATGCTTTTTCCAAGTCTTCTTTCTTTCTATTAGTCTATGTCTTTGTGGAAAATTTTGCCTTTTTTTTTCTATCTATTAGTCCGTGTCTTTGGGGCAAAATTTACCGACAAGTTATTTTTAAAGTGATCAACATAGTAATTCTCATAAATTATATAAAAATTACTAATTATGTAATTATTTTTAAAAGATATAATTTAAAAATAGTTAGCTTAATTTTTTGAATTGTCAATAATTAGAATCATTAAATCATTTCTTACAATAAATGAGTTAAGTTAGTATTTATATCTAATAATATTTTATAACTTATTTTTATTTGTTTATATAAGAATTATCAATTATGTAATTATTTTTAAAAGATATATATTAAAAATAGTTAGCTTAATTATATGTATATATATATATTATAAATTATATAAAATTACTAATATATAATTATCATAAAAATATATAAAAATAAATCAGTTTAATTTTTTGAGTTCTATTAATATATTGAAAATTATATAAAAATATATTCAAAATTATAAATTTTCTATTAATATATTCGCAACTAATATTATCACTAATAAATTCCTATTCATATAAGCAAATAGGTCTGATAATATTCCTAATAAATTCTCAGCGGTGAAAGCATACACAAGGTCACATTATTTTACAATTTTTTATAGCTTTATGGCTACATAAGTAACTTGCTAAGTAGAGGAGAATTTTGTAAAAAATTTAAAATTAATTTATCATCTTTTGATGATTTATACATATAAATATACAAATATTTAAATTAAAACGTGATAATATTACTTCAAAATTAGTGATAATTAAACGTCGTTCTTGGATTATTATAATTTCATTTAACTACTCTTAACTTTTTATTTTATTAATCATTCATTGATACGATATTGAAGTGCCAGTGTGGATATAAACCCTTACCGTATCATTTACTACATAAGTGATGAACATGATAAGTCCTTATCGTGTTGATATAATTTTCTTCTTTGCTTTAAGATTTCTTGGAAATTTTCTTAACACATAATTTTACAAAAGAAAAAAAGTTTCAACATAAAGAATGGTTACAAGCCTTTTAACATTTATAAAGTACCAACCTTACATTTTGAAAAGGTATTAAAAATATTTTTATGAGTTCATTTACATTAATTAATTATTTTTTTACTTTTTATTGATTAAGGCGTAGACTTAGTTGCACATCACATACATATCAACCTATGGAAGAATATGGAAAAACCAAATTCTCTTTTTCCAAGTCTTCTTTCTTTCTATTAGTCTCTATCTTTGTGGAAAATTTTGCCTTTTTTTTTCTCCATCTGTTAGTCCCTGTCTTTGGGGCAACATTATGTAATTATCAAATACGTAATTGTTTTCAAAAGATATATATTAAAAATAGTTATCTTAATTTTTTGAATTGTCAATAATTAGAACCATGAAATCACTTATTACAATAAATGAGTTAAGCTGGTATTTATATATAATAAATTTCTAATGATAGAATTATACAAGTGGGATATTATCTCAGAAAAATCATATAATTTTTCTTTAAAAAGAATAATGAATATTATATTTATATTTTTAAAAAAGAATTAATGTTACAAACTTTTTTATTTAATTTTAGATGGATGAAGTCTCCAACAAAAGGTATAAAAGGTGATCATTTATAGTATCTGAAGCTATACTAGAATTCATTCATAGATTTAGTGAATATTAAATCTATGGAGGTTGGAGGAAAGTGCGGTACCACCGGAAAAATCGATAAAATTATTTATTTTAATATTTTTATAACTTGTTTTTATTTATTAGTGAATATTAAATGTGACGTTTACTTTTTTGCCTCTCCCAATGGTTTAGTTCCAAAAATTTCTTCACGAGACGGGATGAGAGTCTCCTATTCCTATAAAAGGATTGTCGCTGCTCATGATTTGTTCTATACGATACTACACTAGAAATCTTCTCTTATAATACAATAGTAGAAATGGCAAGGATGATAAACTGTCAACTGCGTTTAGTAGTAGTGGTAATGATGATGCTGAAATCATTGTTATTACTACTGCAAGGCCGGGGCTCTAATGCGTGTCTGGAGGAAGAGAGAGTTGCTCTCTTGCAGCTCAAAGCTTCTTTTAATGACACAGATCCTGGTATACCCTACGGAATGAATACATGGAGGAAAGACGTTGACTGTTGTAAGTGGGATGGTGTTGGCTGTAACGCCACAACAGGTCGAGTCGACGAGCTCTGGCTTGGCGATTTTAGATGGGGAGAATCTGTAGATAATTGGTACTTCAACGCCTCGATGTTTCTTCCATTTCAAGAACTCCGAAGCCTTAGTTTACAAAGCAATCTTATTGTTTGCTGCGTGGAGAATGAAGGTTTTTTTAACACTTTTATTTTCTTATCAAATCACTCAAATGCAAATTATGTCTCAAACTTGTGATATTCTTGATGTGCAGGTTTTGAAAGATTGACGAATGGGATCAATTTGGAATATCTTGATTTGAGTTATAATACATTGGGGAACACTGTCTTACCTTCTGTGGCGAGTATTTTATCATTGAAGTCTTTAAGCATAAATGAAATTGGATTGAAAGAAATAAACGGTAAATTTGAGTTCATATATCTTAATTTTAATTATTACAAAAATGCTATATTTAATCATATATATTAATAATATTACTAAATAATAATAAAAATAAAATCAAAAATTCGGTAGGTTAATATATATAGAATTATATATATATATATATATACACATACACATTTTTTTTCATTAAGTTGAAGTATGTGAGTGAAATTTGTAGGTATCGAAGAATTACAGAAACTGAGGAACTTAGAGGTGCTTTATTTGGGAAATAATGATTTGA
The DNA here is from genome assembly GCA_024520975.1 of Erythroxylum areolatum. Classification (NCBI taxonomy): domain Eukaryota; kingdom Viridiplantae; phylum Streptophyta; class Magnoliopsida; order Malpighiales; family Erythroxylaceae; genus Erythroxylum; species Erythroxylum areolatum. The sequence continues at coordinate 67,827,383 of JANIJH010000223.1, read as the reverse complement.
ACAATAATGTATTACCGTTGTTGCGTGGACTTCACTCTCTTAAAACCTTAGATATTTCTTCCAATCAATTAAAAGGATCAATCAATATAGAAGGTTCGTTTGTATTTTCTTTTAATCATTAAAAAAATAATATTTGGTTTTAATTGTATTAATAACATCTAAGCAAGTTTTCTTCTTCTTCTTTTTTTTTTATTGTTCACAAGACTTGGTTGCCTTGTTCAATATGGAGGAGTTAGATATTAGCGGCAACAACATTGACAAGTTTATTGAACCTAAAGGTAATACCCAAATCTTATTTAATAGCGTAATTATATGCTTCACATAATTTATTCACTTACGTAAAGTATGTATATTCTTTTTTATTTAAATAGATGTGTTAGTTAAAATTCAAGCTACTCATGAAAAATAAACTTTGTACTAAATTCTATATTTTTCTAATTATTTTCCCACTTCTTTTAGATATTAAAGGTCACAGTAATATAAGCATCCTTGTGCTAAAATATATGGGAAGCAACTTTCAGTGGGAATCATTAAAAGCATTCCCAAATCTTGAGTCCCTTCATTTAGAAGACAATAATTTAACAGAAGTATCATTTTCACAAGGTAAGTTAAACAGATATTTTTATTTGAATTAAAATTAGACTTGTCTTTGCACTTATGTTAAATTTTATGTAACTTTTTTTTCTTTTATACAAAATAGAGCTGAATAATGTGAAAGAGTTATACCTGGATGAGTCTTCTTTAGATGTGAACTTTTTACAAAGTCTTAGTGCTCTTCGTTCTCTTCGGACTTTAAGCATGTCCCAGATGGAAGCTTCACAGAGTAAGTTACACCTAGATAACTCTTACTTTTCCCAATCATCTTCTTTAAATAAAGAATAATCAAATTGTTTATCTAATAATTTATGTACACCTCGATTACAATCAATAAATCAAAATGCCATGTTTTTGTTATTAAAACAATTTTCTTATATCATACATAATTTATTAAAGGTATAATTTGCAAATTCAACATTTCAAAAAAATCTAAGCCTTTATCGTTATTTCTAGTACTACTTTACACCATAAACTTACTAAAATAGTAATCATTGCACTTCAACATTATTAAAATACTACTCATTATACCATGAAAATAGTAATGAAGATATATAACCATAAGAACTTATTTAGAATTTTTGTAAAAGGTTAAGATGAAAATTACGCAAAGTATTTAAAGAAATTATTTTTTAAGACATCCCTCTTGAACAATTCCTCTATTATAATAAGACTGCGAACTAACTGGCAAAGAGCATCTGTATCCTGTTTTCACCGAATAAAGAAGACTAAAGGGAAAATATAATGGACTTTAACTATGTACTCGACGGATGCTTCACAAAGTAAGCTGTAAATTTTATTATTTCCTTTTTCACTAATTTGTTAGAGTAATATTTATTAAATCTAATAATAGTTTTCTCTATAATAGCAGGCTTGTCTAATATCAATACCATACTACAGTATATTGCAAATATGACTTCGCTTGAGACTTTATGGTTGGGAGATTCTGAGCTCACTGGCAACATTCAAGGTTAGTTAATTTCCTTAATGATAAAATTTGAAGTCTCTGGTGGTTGTCTGTCTCTCTAATCTCCTTCTCTTTAATATGCATTTAGGTTTATGCCACTTCACAAATCTTCGGGTGCTCCATCTTTTTCTCAATAATCTGAGTGGTAATTTGCCCAATTGTTTGGTGAATTTGACACTTCTTCAAGAACTAGATCTCTCCTATAATCACTTTATCGGAAAAATATCTAAATCTCCATTGAAATTCCTCACGTCTATCACATCCTTAGCCCTGAGTGACAATCAGTTTGAAATTCCAAGTTCACTTTCTCCATTCTTCAGCCACTCCAAACTCAAGAACTTTGATGCTAGTGGAAATGAAGTTTATACAGAAACAGAGGTGGTCAACCGTAATTCGACACCCAAGTTTCAACTGGAGAGTCTTTGGTTAAGTTCCACTTCTGGAGGAGGATCATTTCCTGAATTTTTGTACCATCAACATGATTTGCATGATCTCTACATTGTTGGCATTCGAATGATAGGATTGAGCTTTCCAAGTTGGTTACTAGAAAACAATACAAAATTAGAAAACCTTTTTCTCTCCAATTGTTCTCTTTCGGGATCTTTGGGTTTTCCAACACGTAATCCTAATGCAACTTTAAGCCATTTGGACATCTCCAGAAATCATCTTTACGGTCGCATTCCAATTGAGATGTGTGCATATTTTCCAAGGATAGAGTGGTTAGATCTATCGGAAAATGAGTTTACTGGAAGCATTCCGGAAAGTATATCTAATTGTTCTTTCTTAATGGCATTTGTCGTACGTGATAACAAACTATTTGACAAAGTTCCGAAGTGGATTGGAATAATGGATGCTCTTTATATGTTGGATCTTTCAGAAAACATGCTTTTTGGAATCATACCTGCAATATTGAAAACTTCACAGTTGCGACAAATTTATTTGTCCAAAAATAGATTGGAAGGACCTTTTCCGAATTTAATTTCCAATAATTTGGAAGTTTTGGATCTCAGTCATAATTGTTTAATTGGTACAGTTCCAAAGCATATTGAAAAGTTGTATGCGATAAAGTATCTTTTCTTGAGTCATAATAATTTTATTGGAGAGATCCCAACTAATTTGTGGAAGATGAAAAATGAGTTAAAGATAGTTGATCTTTCACATAATAAGCTCTCTGGATTCTCTGCCAATTATTCATACAAGTATAAGAAAGAAACTTTTAGTGATTTTGGAGGCTTTGAATTTACATTGAAGGGAAGAATGGTTTATTTTGGAGAGTTTGAATTTA
>JANIJH010000223.1:67760633-67815859 GCA_024520975.1 Erythroxylum areolatum | reverse complement strand
TAATTAAATATTGTAAAATAAATATTGATACAATTATAAAATAATCAATGAATTACATCTTCCAAATATATTATACTACATGGGCATTTTTGTCATTAACACTGTTTTTTGTTCTGTCCCCTACAACCAAACACATTTATGTCCTCAGGACAAAGACAATTTTCTCTGTTCTGTCCACTACAACCAAACATTTCACTGTCCCCAATTCTTGTTCTGTTCCGTCTCATCCCGTCTCTGCATGTTGAAGACGCTATCCCCTTGTCAATATTTTTTCAACTTTTAAAATACATATTTTTATCGATTACTGCTATTTCAAGCAGAGATTGAAATTTCGCTATGTACTAGCTAGTAGTGGGCAGTACATATAATACCAGTTGAAGAGCGGTATGAAATAGAATTACTTATGTACCAGATGTAAATATTGGTATAGTACTGTACCAAAATTTAATCCTCTATTAAGTCTGGTACGGTATTCACAACATTAATGTCAAGGCAACTAAAATTGATAAATTCTTACACCACTATAATAAATAAAATTTTAAAAGGTGATTAAGTGATTAAGGAAATTTTTAAAATTTAATGTTACGGTACAGTTTGTTAGGTCTTATTTATAATTAATTTTAAGTTTAAATTTAATGAAACTCGATCAAATTTAGTTTTACTTGTCAATTTTAAATTGAATGAACTATTTTTTATAAATTTGAAACTAAGAAACAATCTTTTAAAAATTAAATTAGAAGTTAAACTGAAAAAACAAGAGGTTTACACATTAAAAAGTTTAATTGATATTAGACTCTCATAAAACTAGCTAAAAATCGAATAAAATTAAAAATTTTGAAATATAATTAAAAAAGATTGTTCTTATCTATCAAATAATTTGAAGTTTAATCAAAAATATTATTAAATGAAAATAGTTGATTTATATTAGTTTATAAAAACTTATTAATTTACGAAAATTAATCAATTAATCAATAAATTGATCAATTTTTAACAACAAAGGTTATTAAAGTAAATTGAACAAACTGAATTAAAAAATTAAACAGTCCAAAATTTTAACTGTTAAATCAGCCAAATCAGTTAAGTTTTTTAATCATTACTAAAAATACTCTTAAATTTGACTTTGAATCTAATTGACATTGAGCTTAATTTACATTTAAGTGATTGAAGTACGAATTTGAGAGTTTTTTTTGTCACTTCTGTATGTGGATCTATCGGAAATAATATCTCTATTATTTATGAGTAAAGTTGCATATTATCATACCTCTCCAGATCCTACTTTATTGCAGGATTTCGAACTAGGCGTGATGATGATCAAATTATTTAAAATACTTCATCGACAAATTATTACATATTTCTAGTTGTCTTTCTACTTAAAAAAAGGAAAAAGGAAAATTAAACCTTTGAAGACAAATAAAATCTCTTGGCCATGGTTGCTTCTATTACCAATCTAACTTTGTCAATGTCAAAGAAGAGCAGATAAGAAACACAAACATGTGACCTTGCTCCCTTTTGTAACATTCTGAATTGTCTCTTACAGGCTAGAGATATACTCATTTATAAACAAACGTGAACAAGGAAGAGGGTCGGAAAATGACTACAAACTAGAACCCGACAGTGGCCCAAGGACTTGAAGACATATTGTGATGGCCATGGCTGCTTAGCCTAATGAGTCCAAAAAGACCTTCCAAATTTAACAGCCCTGGTCCCTGGATAGTGTCGGACCCAACATAACCAGAGCCACGTTGCGTGCCACGTGATGGACCATTGGCTACGAGATCCCTGGGGTTAAGTCCATACTATGACAAAACAGTACTCACGTATCGACTGCCCGTTGAAGGATTCGTTTACCGTTTCCATTTTTTTTTTCAAGTGAGTAAGTCAAGTTTGGCTTGGCAAATTACAAATTAGTCCGAGTTGATCTAACCCAAAGTCAACGAGTCTAACTCTGTTCGGCTTAGGATTCAACTTGGATTGTCCTGTCCGGCTTGACCCAATTTGGCAAGTCTAGCCAAAAGCTCAAAAATGTTAATAAAAGTTAATATAAAATACGGCTCGGCTACCGCCACAGCAGGCGGTCTTCTCCAGGATGATGCAGGTCACTGTCTAGGTGGATTCTCGCGGCATATCGGTTAGTGCTCCTCTATGGACGCCGAACTTTGGGGCGTCTACACTGGATTGACAATGGCGTGGAGCATGGGCCATCGACAGATTGAGCTTGAAGTTAATTTTACAGCGGTTGCTGATATCCTATCTTCTTCCGATCGGTGCTCTTGTCATACGAATCCCATTATCCGGAGCATCCAAAAACTATTAATTAGGAACTGGATTGTTGATTATCACCATGTTTTTTGCGAGAGTAACAGATGCGTCGATTGGCTAGCGAACTATGCCAGTCATTTTGATGTAGGCGTCACTTATTTTCCTACTGCATCCATTGGGTGCCACCTTATCCTATTAGAGGATTTTTCGGGACTCTGTTTTCCTAGACCTGTTATGTAATTGCTCGATTCTCTTTCCATTTATACCAAAAAAAACATCATTTTTAAAAATTTAAAAAATAGGTCATGTTGGAATTTATAGGCAAGCTTGATTAAACTATAGTTGTGGCCATGTATTCTTTGCCTTATCAAACTTCAAATTTTTGTGCTACAAGTCTACGCTAAAGCTTGCGTTGCCTCAACCCGACCTGACTTAACTCTACTTAACTCATTGTCATCCGTGTTTTAATTATTAGAATTTGTTTTTTTATGAGTCCATTAATGCAAAGGTTTCAAGATTGATTCACTAAAGCTTTAAGTTTAGGACTTACTCATTTATTTTTTAAATTCTAAATTAAAAAATAATGTTATTGTCGTTTTTCCTAAAACTTTCAAACTTCGAAATGAATTGAATTAGGCCAAAACTTAATAAAATTGAGATGGACTCAAGCTTAATTTACCAAGTCTAATTGAGAGATTTCTTCTCATATTAGTATTTTGTAAGATGGCGAATAGAAGGCAGGGATAACAATAAATTTGTCAAATATTTTTTAATTAAAATTAGATTTATAATCTTTTATTTATATTCAACCTAAATTATTTGAAGATATGATCGAATTAGCTTTAAGTTGATCTTATTAGACTTGATCTTTTTTGTTTAAGCTTAATATGAAATACAATCAAGTTTAGATTATTTGGTTCGAATTCAACTCAAATTATTTTAAATTTGATCAAAAAATTAAGTTTAATTATCATTATTTTGAGATGTGAACTAGCCTCAAATCAGTCTTGTTTGAATACCTAAAGCATAATTAGGTATAAGTTATTTGAATAAAACCTAATTCATATTACTTTTATATTTAATTTAATTTAAGTTGAGTTTAGTCAACTCCATTAAATTTTAATTAACTCAAATTTTTATCCATTAGTTCTAATTTGACTTTAAGTTGTTTTGCTAACCCTAATCAAATGTACACACTTTAAATTTATAAACATTAATTTGATTGAATACATTATTATCTTTTTAAAACTTTGATTAACTCAATTTTTTACTCATTGGCTTGAGTTATTATTTTAAAATATGATCGAATTAGCTTCAAGTCAATCTTACTCAACTTGATCATTTTTATTCGTACTCTAAAATACAATTAAGTATACTCAACTCAAATAATTTTCATATTTGATTGAATTGGTTTGAAATTGGGTTTGATTAACCTTTTCAAAATTCAATTAACTTAAATTTTATCTAATTATTCGAGTATGATCTAGATCGATTTGTGAACTCTAGTCAAAAGTGGAGACTTTTCAATCTTGTAAATGTTAATTTGATCGAAAATAACTTATTAAATAGTTTTACTATTTTTCACCATAACAAGTCCATCTAGAGTGGGAACAGATCCTCTATTCCACCTCCCAGCACCAACCATGTTTCATTCATTCCTATTCACACATTTCATTAATTTATTGTAAAATAAGTGGACGAGAACATATGGATCAAAGTTGGCACAGGGGGAATGAAACAGAAGATCCCATGTGTCTAATTTGGCTTGTTGACTCTCACAACACATCAAAATTGTCTATATAAAAATGGTGAATTACTAAATTTGGATTAAAACTCTTGAGTAACATGGTCAGGGTTTTGGATTTCAGGCAACCCCCATTCTTCATCATGTTGTCTCCTGTGATAAGTCAAGTTGTTGATTGAAGTATGATTTGTTAACCACAAGTTAGCTTAAGTCAACAAGTGAAACAACCAAAATCTGAGATACAATCAATCATTTAATTTGTTTATTAAATCATATTATTAATCTTTCGATTCAAGGTAGTGGATTGAAATAATAACCATTATCTACTTATACAAGCCCATTGGTAGCTAGAAGTTAGAATAACATCTTCCTAAACCTGGAGAAAGATTTGATGATGTTCTCCTAATCCTAAGATATGATATGGAACTGGTTCCGTTGTCCTGCCTTTCGATCGATACATAATTAACTAGGCTAATCACGAACCCTACAAATGTGGGAGCGATCTTAGTCCTATTGAATCAGATATTGTATAACCTAGTCAAATAAAGGTAAGGTTAAGATGACGTCTCGCATATAGGTAGCAAGAGGGCGCTTATGCCCCGATAGTGGGACCTTATAGGGGAGGGCCCCGATATGAAATTATTTCAAATAAGACCTAAAATCCATTATAAAAAAGTTATAATCACATGAAAAGTTTTAAAAACAATTGCTAGTAATTCTCACATAATTTGACATTGTGTACCGACTCTAGTGCTAATAATTGATTTATACTCCACAAACATCCCCATCCAAAGCGTCAATTGTGAAGTTTAATCATGTTTAGTGAGTGTTGGGTTAGAGGACAAGCTACAAAGGGAGGGGCCATTAAGCAAGTAATCCGTAGTGGATGTCACGTGATTATTCCGTGCATTGTACTGTTCTTTCATCACTCTGCTTTATATGAAAATGATTGCACCTTCCATCCTTGTCGGTTTTTCTCCTTTCATTCTTTAATGCTTTGCTTTTTGGATGATTAGTTCCATTTTAGTAATAATCCAAACCCTAATTAGTCATTATATAGTTATACCTACATTTTATTAATTTTCTATTTATATTTTAAAATGATATCACATAACAATTTTTAAATTAAAATATAATACTATATGAGAGATATAAATAAATGAAAATTTTTAAAACATGACAAAATAACTTATATTATGATTAAAAAATTTACAAAGAAGTAAATAATAAATTATAAAATGCTGATATTATCATATATTTTAATTTTATTGTTATAAAATACTCCTTTCATCATATTGTATTAATTTCTATTTATCTTTAAAAATTATATAATACTAAAAATTTTAAATTCTAATATACTACCGTTTTAGAAATATAAATAAATAAAAAGTAAAAAATATATGAAATAATAAGAACTAATAAATTAGAAAATACTGATATTATCATATATTTTAATTTTATTGTTATAAAATACTCCTTTCATCATTTTTTATTAATTTTCTATTTATCTTTAAAATGATATAATACTAAAAAATTTAAATTCTAATATACTACCGTTTTAGAAATATAAATAAATAAAAATTTAAAGAAATATGAAATAAGAACTTTTATGATAATTAAATAAATTTATAAAAAGTAAATTATAAAAAAATCAAACTCAATAAAATTCACCGTAATTAACCCTAATTTATACATAAAAAAGCTCAAATTTTACCAATTCAAAATTTTAGATAAAATATAATGTTTTGTATTTATAGTGTGGATGCAATCCAACAAATCTAATATTAAGTTACCGAATTTTAAATTATTGGTCATATAATTGAATTATTGCAATTTTTATAATTTTCATTAATTAGCAGTTACTAGTTAGTACATACTAAACTTATGATCATATTTAATGACAATCAAAGGAGAAAAGGTTAAGATGCTTTCATTGTCACATGGGCCAAGAATGTTTGGAATTAGTATTCTATATAAAGAGAAACCCTAATTTTAGATTTGCAAGATCGTGTTACTATTCTAAAGACATCGAATAGAGAGGATAAACCAAATCATCTAATGTATACAATATAATAAGATATCCAATTAAACAAAGAAAAAACAAAGAAAAATACTTCCAAGTGGTCTAAAATGGTAAATCTAAAAAGATTATAATAGCGTAACTCAGATTTAATTTTAAAAATGGATTCTTAAAAATTACATAATAATTTAAAAATATACGATCTCTAAATTTTACGAGTTAGCGAAATTAAAAATAAATAATCTCTAAGTTTTACGAGTTTGTGAAATTTTTTTATTAGGTGTTATTATTATATTGACAAAACTATATAATGCATTTCAAGAATCGTGATTATGAATTCAACCCATATAAAGAATAAAAGAAAAAGAAAAATATGCATTATTAATTTATTATTTATACAGACAAAGAGTGACCTATCCTAACTGGATGACAATGTGCAGAAATTAAAGTCGCTGATCTAAAACGAGTCTTGTCTCTGCTACCACTTTCATGCAGAGACAGGAGGGAGACAATGATATCGACACTTACAAAGACCTACTTTGGCTCACGTAGAGTTACTACAAACTCAAAGGTCACATTCCATGGGAAGACATGTCCAAGCATATAGGTAGCAAGGCACTAGTAGGACTCCTGATTTCTGTATATAAACACCAACCTAAAGTAGCTAGCTAGCTAGCTAGAGAAACCAACAGGTTTGAGATAAAACCCAGAACTGTTTTCCTCTTTAATATGGCAAAGGCTTCATCTAAGAATCTGCTTCTTGTGGCCTTTCTTCTTCTTTGCTTCGTGTCCAAGGCTGTGACTGGTAAGTTGATGAATATATCTAGTTTTTGATCACATCCATCACATCCCATGTTGGAGTTTCAAGAACTCAGAGATTTGACATTGTTTTGAAGCTTATAACTTAACAAAATTTGATGATTCAAAACTTCTGCAGCTCGGAGGCTATTAAAAGAAGCTGATAATCATCAAGTAAAGAAGGACCAGAACGATATTCAGATACCACAAGGAAACAGAAGATTGCCAGATCCTGATGAATTGGTGGGGATGGATTACACGCCAGCAAGAAAGAAGCCTCCAATTCATAACTGAAATGGAGAAAATGGGCTGAGTGAGTGACCTATACAAGTCCTGGTATATTCTCCTTGCTCCTACCTTCACACGATTTTGAACCTATACCCAGTAATAGAAACAAAACCCTACCACATCATGTATACCAGTGTAGCCATACTTAGCTATTAGGGTGTAGCCTTCATGAGATCTCTTGTGATTTAGATTGCTTCAAGGCTTCAGAAAATTGACTGTTCGTAGTAGGAGTAGTAGCAGGTAGCTAGAAGCAGCTTGAAGATGTAAGTTACTAGTACACACATCATACCTTGGTTATAGAACTAAGAGCGTGCAGATACCCTTTTGTATCTGTGGTTGAGAGTTCACTCTTGGATTGAATGATACAAAAAACTTGAAAAGTTTTGCATTATGGTCATCTATAGTTCCTTATTGTTAATTTTGATTGGATCAAATTAGCCCGGAAATCTATGAACAATGCGAAGTTGAATTTATTGATCATCGGATAAAATGATATCAAAACACGTCACTAAATCGACTATTATTTGAAATATTTTATTAATCATATCTCACTAATCTTTTAGATAAATTTCTTAAAAGATTAAAAAATTAATACTTTATGATGTGATTTGATCGAAAATTTGATCTTACATTGCAATTCCAATGAAATTCATGTATTTCATTCAATATGGTTACTAGTTCTTCATTTGTTAAGATAAGACTTGAGATAAGAGAGAATTGAAACCTTGACCTTGAATTCTAAAGAAATTTCAACAACATTACACTATTAAACAAGGTGGTACTGTTCATAGTCGGAACCACAACCTCCACTTGCCCCCATTATCTCAAAAAAATTTCATATAAAAAATTATTATTTTAAATTTTAATCTTCTAAAAAATAAATTTTACTCTTATTAAAATTTTGCTCTCATTAAAAATAAATTTTTTGTCCCATTAAAATTTTACCCTTACTCAAAATACTTTCTGAGCGTTTTATGATGAACATATGTCTATGATGTGACTTAAAAATATATATTTTTAATTGCTATAGAATAATTTGAAATTATATATAATAATTTATCAATAAAGTCAACTAATACAAAGTAACGAATAGTTAAAGAAACCATTGCATGAAGTTAACTAATCCGAATTTAGATAAACAGTGTTTGTTTACTAATCAAATACAAGTTTAGTTGACCTAATCAGATACCTATGAGAGATAACCTATCACTTTTTGGCATAAATTTGAATCAGAGACTTTAACTTGACTTGATTGAATTGGATATATATATATATATATATAAAACGAAGAAAACACAAATTACAATATGCTCCGAGAAAGACTAACCTGGCCATATCCTCTAAAAAGAGAATGACATACTCAAATGGTACCCTATCAAAATTGGTGAGCCCGAATATCAAAGTAAAAGCATAATTGACGAACCAGTCAGCACACCTATTACTCTCTTGATAAGTGTGACAAGGAATAACTACCCAGTTTCAGATGAAAAGTTCATTGATGCCCAGGATCCAAGGATTAAGAGACAGAGCGCAATGTGAGGTGTCGCAGAAGAGCTCTTGAGCTACGATAGAGTCCAGTTCAAGTATCACGCGACAAAAACCGAAGATCCAGGCTAGCTGAAGACCCGAATAAACGCCCCAGAGCTCAAATATTAGATATTAATGATTAGAGGGCAATCTTGAAACAACTAATAAAGTTACTCTTTGTAACCATAAAATCAAATCGAATTATGAAAACGGACATCTTGTAAAATGTTAAAAAAGACTGCATATAATTAATGACCCTCTCCCGATCTTCGCACAATCTCGCAAAATTGATCCTCGCAAACTATGGAACTTGTACACAAGAGTTTGCCCTTCTGTATTTAGTAACCTAATCAGAAACAATGGTGTCAAGAAGGATTAAAGTGCACTGAAGTTCAAATTAGGTTCATGTAGCTTTTGGTGTTCAAATTAGTATGGACTTGGCCAAGCTTTTGGGCAGTATGGATTAAACATAAATTCAACCACTGTAGCCTCCAAGAGTGGCCAAAAACAACCGTTCAACTAATACAAAGCAACATAACACTGAAATAAAAACTAAAACTGCTATGCTTTGAGCATATTTCAGGCATCGAAGGATAAGGGAATCAAGACTTCATCTTGTCATCATCACATACTGCAATGCACAAGGTGAGTTGTATAAGACCGATGGAGACAGGGCTTACTCTGAGTTCAGATTGGAGCAATCGTATATCTTTCAACAGCCAGGAGGTTAGCAGAATCTCCCCAGAAATATGAGTGCTGTAGATCGGATCCGTTTCTTTATTCAACCATATATTGACATCAAAAGTATGTTATACACAAGAAAATACAAAATAAACCAGCTCGAATGGAGTGAGAGACTGAATAGACATCAAGCATAGAGGTTGCAATCATCCATGGAATGTTTTGAGAAACAGGGGTTCTCACTTATCATTAATGAAACAAAAACATAGGTCACTATACAAATATACACCTAGATATGCCAAACCTAAGATCAGGAAATACACAGAAAACTATCCTGAAACTGAAGATTATCCTTCTATTTCTCAGATATCCAAGGAATGATTAGAGCAGCAGAAGCTCTCAAGCCTGGCGAAAGGCATAAGGCGAAAGCTTTTGGAAGAAAGGCAAAAGCTCTGCAAATCTTTTGAGAAACAAGAACTCTCAATTTTGCCCCTGAATCACTTTACAACCCTAACCAAAAACCTGTGTGAAATAGAACCAAAAGCACTCAGAATGAAAAGGACTAGAAATTAATTGCATATTCCATGGATCCATGGATCTCAAGTGATATAAATCCTCATTGTGCTATGGTAATGTTAAATTCAAATTGCAGAAGGTAGGCAACTCTCACCCCAAATACTCAAGTTGAAAATTAAACAGCATTACTTAAAAAAGAAAAAAACAAAACAAAACCATACTTGGCGAGGAGCATTCAGTATGAGTAGGAGGTTTTTATCCTGTCATGAAATCTATCGGACAGATTCTATCATCATAATGCTCTGCCATCAACAGTAGGGAGCATTTACAGAAACTAACACAAATATGAATGACAATACAAAAGGAGCAATTATACTCAGATAATCCATAGTTAAGATCTGGCGACTCACCATCGATCATGATCATGACCATGAGTCAAGGAGATACAGAGACACAACAAGTCAGATTTATCATGAAAGTGCAAAAGAGGACACCAATACAACACACATCCTGTACATAAATGCATCCATTGACAGATAAGTATTGTATAAAAAGTGGAAACCACATGAAACATTGGATCACTGCATCAAAGCAAACACTTGACGTGTCTCAAATGACCATCGTGAGGATGTTCAATCCAAATTCATCATTTGACTTCAAAAATCCGCAAAACAAACAATTTAAACAAACACTTGACCAATAAGGAATTGAAAACTTAATATTGCTACAGTATTGAACCAAAACAAACAAGGACAGACAGGGAATCACGTTAAATGTGCAAGTTCGGGACTCCAATAAGATGACAGCAACGACAGGAAGATAATATTATCACTGGTCAAAGGCATACCTTTCAATCATGGCAAGCAAAAACCTTCCATCGCAAACCACACCCATTCAGACATGTAACATCAACATCCAATTGATAAATACAAAAGCATACTCAACAAAATAAAATTTTGGTATGGGTTACATCTCCAAAGTTAGGCAAACAAAGAATAATGATCATCCTTCAAGACTACACTTCATGAATAATCAAGTGAAAGCAATATTCATGAACACTTGAAATACGAAGGTCTCAGACATCCAAGGAAGGATGAAAACAGCACAAGCTCTCAAGCCTGGCGAAGGCGAAAGCTCTTGGGCGGCCACTGCGAATGTTTTGAGAAACAAGCCTTAAAATTTATCATCACTGACCTTCAACTCTACATTAGCAATAAATTAACAACACATTTGATAGACATAATAGTATCCTTCGTACCACAAAATTCACCAAGATGGAACTTTTCTGGACACAAAATAGTTACTTGTTCATCTATAAAGCACTACAATCCCTGATAAAGGAGCTGACTTTTAGTCTAAAGCACCGATATGATTAACTCAGATACATAACTATAATCTGAAATCAAACCAACCCATGTTTCAAAATCAAACAACTCAACGAGATATTCATAGAACAAAACGATTACGGATCAACATAACAAGAAAAGTGAAACCTCGGCAGTCAAATGAAACAACAATGACCAAACCGGGGCCATATGTATGTATATATATATACGCACGCACGGGAATAGGATGGGAATTAGGGTTTCTCTGATCCGATGTACGGCTGAATCAAGAAATTTTGTTCGCCTACTTGGGTTTGGACAACATTCTTATGGGCTCTCATCTCCTGATGTCGCACCATGCAATTGGACCGGACTGGGCTTTTTGTGGAAGTGAATAAGGGAACCGGGCTTGTAGCCCTATATATATTCATCTCTAATCTGTCTGTACCTATTTAAAGCACAAAAAGAGCTTCGTCTCTTTTTTCAGTCGCCTTCCTCAAGTTTCTTTACTTCTTACGCACTCCTTAGGGTTCTTCTCTATCAATCCTCTCTGCAACTACGGTCAATATAGTTCATGGTGAGTCTTTGCAATTTCTCTCATCTTTCGTGTTCGAATGATCTTGATTTTGATATTGTTGTGTTTTTAAAATTAGGATGGGAAATCGAATTTGGAGACTGCGATCGAGCAGTTACAGAATGTGGAAAAGCAAATGAGGCTCGCCGGGGACGTCGTCGGGACGAAAAAGGCCGTAACAGAAATACTTCAGCTGTGCTTCGATGCCAGAGATTGGAAGACTCTGAACGACCAGATCCTTCTTCTCTCTAAAAAACGCGGTCAACTCAAACAGGTCGTGTTTCGGTTTCGCTATTGATATATCATGAAATTTGTCTCAACCTATGGTTTTGTGTGCTTGAAAAGGATCCTTTGGGGAGAGTGTCTTTGTTGATCTTGTTAATTGGGGTGTCTGGTTCCTGTACAGGCTGTAACTGCAATGGTGCAGCAAGCAATGCAGTATATCGATCAGACTCCGGATCTTGAGACGCGCATTGAATTAATCAAGACACTTAACAATGTCTCTGCTGGAAAGGTGATAACGCTGATAACGTTTTGAGTTTGTTTCATTGAACATAGAAAAACATGCTTCTTGTTCATATCTAGTGGTAATAATATTGGATTTGGTGTAGATATATGTTGAGATTGAGAGAGCACGGTTGATCAAAAAATTGGCAAAGATCAAGGAAGAACAGGGACTTATTGCTGAAGCTGCAGAACTGATGCAAGAAGTTGCTGTAAGTTTGTGGCGATTATTAATATCATTTAACTGCCTTTGTTATGTTTATTTCGGTGTACAGTTATTCACACACTAATTTACTGATATTTTTTTTTACCCCAGGTGGAAACTTTTGGTGCTATGGCAAAAACAGAGAAAATTGCTTTTATTCTTGAACAAGTATGTAACTCCTTTTCTAAAATTTTGGGCTATTTAAATTTCACTGAGTAGGGGCATTTGTGCAGTCGTACAAGCATTGACTTGCAAGCAAGTTTGAAGGCTTGGCACTTGAGATAACCACTCTATGGAAAATACTAACAATCTGGATCCTCTTATGGGTCCAGAACAATGTGGTTGCCTGGTTGCCCTTTTAGGATTAAGCGTTTGTTTGTATGCATATTAATGAAATGGGACTTTGTGCGCAATGTTTGGCAGGTAAGACTTTGCCTAGATCGCCAAGATTATGTTCGTGCGCAAATTCTTTCAAGGAAGATCAGTCCTAGAGTCTTTGATGTTGATACTTCCAAAGAAAAGAAGAAGCCAAAGGAAGGTGACAATGTCGTCGAAGAAGCTCCGGCCGACATACCATCAATTTTGGAGTTGAAACGAATCTACTATGAATTGATGATCCGGTATGTTGTTTCCCAGTCTCTTTATTATTTTCATATTGCTTATTATATTTTTTCATTGTGTTATTGAACTTCCTGTGTTACTTGTAAGGATTTGTGTGGGGCATAACAATATTCTGCGTTTTGAGTAGCTTTGCCACTGGATCTTTAAGCAGTTCATCTTATCATACGTGTTGATTCTATAATTGCGTTAGTACTCATCCTCTTGTTACAAAGGGAATTGGCATGTTTGGATGTTTAGAATTGTGAGTCCAGTGTGCTTGTAAATATTGTTCTGTGTAGTGGCCTAGGTTTTGTGACCCAACGGTATGTGTTTGAACTCCTTGGACATTTGAAGAATGAGGTGGTGTTTTACTTGGTGTTCTGAGCACAGCAAAGATTTGTTTATGGCAACTATAAAAATTTTGATGAATGATAGACAAGTATTTGCATTTCATGATAATGCTTTTCTAATCTTTTGGGGTGCATATGAAAAAAGGGATACATTCCATTTACCCTTGAATGCTTTTAGCTCCTTGTTTACGGATGATGAGGGGTCGTATTTGAAGATTAATAGTTCCCTTTGAAGCTCATCCCCTGGCGTAAGTACCTTTGCCTTGAGTTGGAGTGTACACTGTGTATGTCCTTAGAAAATAAAAGTTTTGAGCTTTCAAGTTTGCTAATATTTGTCTGATGGGATACCCAAGCGATTTCACGTTTTCTGATTCTGCAAACTAAAAGGGATTAAAATATATGCATATGTGATCCATGTATTAAGTTTTGAGATTTTGTTGGCACATTTCTTTTATAGATTGATTTTCTCTTCAATTATCATTCTGTGTGTAATGAAGTCTCTATCCAGGTAATCCTAACAAGGCAAAGTCTCCCTTTTATTTTCTTTCAAAGTAATCATATGTTCTCTTATCACAACTTTGGGAAACTTCCTGGGGCTTAACTGTGCTGTGGACTGTAAATTTAACTGCTGTGCTTAGTGGTCGTGATATTGTTCTTGTTGGTGTATCTTAATGTTGTACTTTGTCTTCTCATTCTAGATATTACACCCATAACAATGAATACCTTGAAATATCTCGATGCTACAAGGCAATTTATGAGATTCCATCTGTCAAAGAGAATCCAGCACAATGGATTCCGGTAATAATTTATCTTCTATTTATTCCTGCTATGATTCTATGGATTCTACTTGAGTGCTCTAATTTCTTATAATATATAGGTGTTGAGGAAAATTTGTTGGTATTTGGTACTGTCACCACATGACCCAATGCAGTCAAGCCTTCTAAATTCCACCTTGGAAGATAAGAATCTTTCTGAACTTCCAAAGTTCAAGTATGTGTGTCGGTGTTGCCTTAATTCTATTCAGTATTGTCTTCACTAAAACGATTTTTCAATTAATCCTATGCAATTTTCTCGGGTAGGTTGCTGTTGAAGCAGTTGGTCACAATGGAGGTCATTCAGTGGACCTCTCTTTGGAATTGTTACAAGGACGAGTTTGAAAATGAGACTAACTTGTTGGGAGGGTCTTTGGGTGACAAAGCAGCTGAAGATTTAAGGCAAAGGATAATTGAACATGTAATGTTTCTTACCCACATTAAAACTTCTCTCTTTTTTGCAGCTGATATAGTTCTTGACATATTTATCTGGGATGTTCTTTAACACTTTTCAGAATATCCTTGTTGTCTCCAAGTACTACTCAAAGATTACCATGAAGAGACTTGCCGAATTATTATGTCTCAGTATACTGGTGCGTCTCAGCTCAACTTCTCTTTTAGTGATATTTCTATTGTGTTTGGGGTGGGGTAGTGGTGACTATTGGCGGAAGGATGGGGTGTTCATGAGGTGACATAATTTTGCTCATCTTTGTTGTTTACATGCGATACCTTTCTAGACGTTTTAAAATGTATTCACTTCAAGTAAACCAGCACCCAGCTAGTTGGCAGATTGGTCATCTTATCTCTGTATATGCTGTTTAGCATCTAATCTTTTGCAAAATCTCAAAGTTTCTTTTGTCCAGAGTAGTGCCCAGAACTATAGCTTTCATCATTTTTTTTTTAAAGTTCAACTGATCAAAAACAGTTTATTATGTTCTGATATTTTGAATAGCATAACTAGTAATGCAGCACAGGCATTGTGATTTAAGTCTGATCCTTCTCATATCCTCCAGGAGCCATTGCTCTTGAATACCTTCTCAAACTGTATTTCCTAAAACTTAAATAATCACTTGGAGAAACCTTTGCAAATGACACGGCCGATTAACCTCCAAGGTTATCCTGGGATCTTTTTGCTCGATGCTCTTTTGTGTTTTTTTTGTCATGGTTACCTCGAGTCCAGTCCCTGCCTTCTATTATTGTTTAAGATTTTGTTCCCTGCTGTGTAGGAAGCCGAGAAGCATCTTTCAGATATGGTTGTGTCCAAAGCATTGGTGGCAAAGATTGACAGGCCAATAGGAATTGTCTGTTTCCAAGTAGCGAAAAATGGCAATGACATTCTCAACTCATGGGCAGTGGACTTGGAGAAGCTGCTTGATCTCGTTGAAAAGAGTTGCCACCAAATACACAAAGAAACCATGGTCCACAAGGCAGCTCTTAAAATCTGAAAGCGATGATTTCTTCGTCATCGAGGCAGGTATAGCTCTCAGTCCCAACCATACACCTACTCTGCAAGTTCAGTGGAGGGAGGAAACTAGTAGTTTTTTAGGTGAAAAGTATGTCAAGGTTTAATTGACCTAAGTGTTCTTTGTTTTGCAGAACAAATGACTGAAATCACATTCATGCAGAGTGTAATGTTGCTTTCCGTCAAGTGGTTGTTTCTTTTCTTCGTCGGGATGGTGATGTAGGTCATGCATTCTAGACCTGAAGATTGATACATAACTTAATTTGCTGCTGATTAATGGCAGAATCTCTTCTTTTACTCCTCTCTCTGTAGCCTTGCAAGTTCTTCAATTAAGATAAATCCTTATAACTCATTCTCCTTGCAACTGGCAGGTAAGTCCTGTTTCGTAGCCAGCTGGTGAGTCTGAATATTCCTTAGGTTGTCATTTGTCATTGAGAAGCATTTCCAATTGAACCCTAATTTAGGCATTGATGGCCTGAGATTATTTGAAACAGATCAGCTTATGTTGGCAAAGTCTTGACAGACAAAATACCTTTCAGTTGCTTTTTTCCCTGCCCCGTGCTTGTTCTTCTTAAGTTCTTTTCTTCCCAATTACTTCAATCCTTATTGATGAAGTATGGGCCGGTGGCGGGTAACCGGTGACAAAATTCCAAGGAAGATCTGAAACTTTCTGATAATGCTTACAGTTCCGATCAAATAGACAACTAGAAATGACATCAGCAGGAGTAAACTCAAGCTTCTCAAACTTCAAATGCAATTTGGTGTTTCAGTCATGAGCTAAATTGTCACCTTCCCTCCATCAGAACCACTTTAGCTGCAAAGTTACAGACTGACTGGATTGTGAACTTACCTGCATTAATACTTTGTCATAGTTAATCAAATCTCAAATTGAATTCATCCAACTATAACCAAGTCATTACGCATCAATAGTTTCTTATACCTGACCAAATCCCAAACGAACTTGGTCGCATAATTACAACTTCATGTAGTTGTTTTGATTTATTCAGTCTGTCACAATTGTGTTAGTCTTTGTTCAATGGCCGTCAATGGTTAGTTGAGCAACTCTTTACACTTTTGCATCAATTTGTTATGTAATCTTAGACAAGGACAATGTGTTTTGGGAGAAAGCTTTTACAAGCGTGTAGATTAGCACAAAAGACCTTTCTGCGTAGAAAGCTTTTACAAGCGTGTAGATTAGCACAAAAGACCTTTCTGCGTAGACATCCTTTATAAAGAGTTGCTATCCACATTGAGAGAGACTAATTTTAACCTTATTTGTGTAAATAGTAGCAGAGAATGTGTTGTCCAATCCGAATGAAGAGGATGTCAAACTACTACAATGGTAACAAAAATAAAAGCAAACTCGCAAAACTACTACATGACAATAGCAACTGAGAGATGTAATGAATTATCCTGAAGAAGTATGGTTACTGCAATCTGACCACTGAGGCACCGGGAAATCTGGGTAAACACTACTCTGGGTGGTGATGTCAGATCTGAAGTCACCGGAAGACTGATCTGGCCAAAGCATAGGAACAGAACAAGGAGCTGGTTGTGCAGAAGAAGATGAAGAACTAGAAGAAGAAGCAAATGAAGGAGAAGGGTGAAAAGAAGATGGGATTGAAGAAGACAGCATCATTTGCTCATACAGACTCATTGGTTGACTGTGATAACCACCAACACCCAAAACCAACTGAGAATCGCTCCTCGCATAATCTCTTGGAGTCTCAAGGTTTTGTATACTGTGAAAAGCCTGAGAGTGAACTATTGGCTGAGTAGATGTTGGAATGGACAAAAGGGTATTTGGAGAATCAGAAATACTGAAATGGGTTGTCATTAGACTGGAGCTAGATGGGATGACCCTGACATTTTCAGGGAAGTTTAGTTTGGCCTTGTTGCCTCTGAACCTGAAAGCAGCTTCATCATAAGCTCGAGCTGCAGCTTCTGCAGTATCAAAAGTGCCTAACCAAACTCTGGCTGCTTTGAATGGGTCTCTTATTTCAGCTGCCCACTTGCCCCATGGCCTTTGCCTCACTCCTCTGTATTTTCTTCTTGGCTCTTCGTTGTATGTTTGATGATGCTCGTAGATTGGAGTAAACGCCATTTGAGTTGCTGCTAATACCGTGCTCGTGCTTCGGGTTGAACCCTGACTATCTGTAAGTATTTAAGAAGAAGAAGAAGACAAGTTCGTTTTGATTACATAGAACAAGCACTAAGCTCCAGAAAAGATGGCAGAAAAAACGTTGCATTCATGAAGGAACTCATCAACTTAGATTCTGTACGGATTTAATGCATACATATCTTAATATTTAATGATTATCACTATTAAATAAAAATAATATTTTTTATTATTTATCACTTACAGATCTTTTTCCTATTAATTAAAAGACAAAGACGTGCTATGAAGGTCAGCAAAAACATATCTTGTAAAAGACGACTTTAGAGCAATCTTTGCAAGGAAGTTTGAAGAGAATGAATAACCTAATAAGTTGAAGTTTGAAACATTTCAGGATTCAGAACAGACAAAACACAACCTGAAAGATCATGTTTGTATGTTAGCAAGAAGCTCCTATTATGAATTCAGAAAAAAAAAAATTGAAACAAACTCAGAGACGAACAAGCAAAGATATAATCTCATCAGCTTACCTCGTTCCGCAGAAGCAGAAGATGAGCTTGAGCCTACATGGTCGCCTGACACATTACGAAGCCTTTTATCATCTTGTCCAGCTTCCACTTGTTCTGTCCCTCTCTTTGAACTGCTAGGAATTTCAGTTGACGCCATCAAAGGGTCTTTGTCGGCGTGGGCATCATCGGACACCACATGCGTCAGAGCAGACACCATAGCCGCCGTCTCTCTCTCCTTACTCGCTACAGAAAGCAAAGACAGTCGTGCCTGGCTATCTGGAGCTTGAAGTTGCTTCAATGGCCTGTAAATCCATTCTTCAATGTCCACATCATCTAGCTGCTGATCACCAACAGCTTTACTGTTCTCTTTTTGATCCGCCACCTTCAGAACACACACGTAACTCTTACGTATCTATCAGCTGCTCCGAAACAAGAATCATAAAAAACCAAGCAAACACATGCAAATTATAGAAGTTCCTGTTTCTATATATACATACAAACATATATATATATATATATAGATAGATAGATAGATAGATATGAAGATTCAGAATTATACAAGTAAACCCTTCGAGGCTTCTTGAGAAGGACACTTATATAGGCCAAAGGAGACAGACAGATCTTAAGAAACCCAAGCCAGCCTTGATAAAGTCGGTCCTGCTCAGCATCTTCGACGTGAAGCTAGCAAGTTGTTGCCTCGTAATAATACAGATGTTAAAACATTGAACGTTGTCGAAATTAAAAATCCCATTTTTTGTTTTCTTGATCTTCTTAATTCAAAGTACCCATTTTTTATAATGGCAACTATTAAAAATAGAAATGTTACAAAGTCTTAGATCGGAACAACAATAACTCAGTAAAAATTTTTCGTTAAACAAAATTGAAAAATATTAGTATACGTAACCTTGTTTTTAATTAATAAAAAGCTATTTTTAAATGACTCGTAAAAAAATAACAAAATTGAAAAAGATTAGTACACGTAATCTTGTTTCTAATTAATAAAAAGCTATTTTTAAATTACTCGTAAAAAATAAGAATATGATAAAAATACGTAATCTTAAAATAGATATTCTTTAATTAATTACTTTAAAATTTATTATTCTCTTAATCACGTTATATTTGTGTTCAAACACAATAGGTGGTGATTTAGTGGAAGACGCTCCACTTGTAATCCGAGTTCAACATAATGCAAAATGAGTAGAGCACTATGAGAATTAGGCCATGTGGTTAATTAAGAATGTCAAATTAAGTTGATTCTCAACAATGCAAGTGAAATTAAGCATTATAGATTACTTCTTATATCTAATGTTAACATTTATAAACATAAAAAATTTTGCTTTTTCATTTAAAATTTTTTAAAATATATGTTTGCAAACGACAAATCTCAGTACACAAAACTCTCCGCTTTACGAGAGTCAAGAAAAAATTATCAATTGTACGCAATTTTCTCTTTGCATTTTTACGATGACTCGAATGAATAAGTTCACTATAAGAGTTAAAGTATAAAATAGAGTAGAGGTTAGAACAAGTAGATTTAAGTAATTAGCACTTAATTAGTATTAAGAACTTACGGGGAGTTCAATCGGGACTCACTCTAATTTAGACACTGGGATATCGACGAGTCATCGTAGAAGTGAACTCTCTCAAAGTTATAAACATATTGTCTTCATCCAATACAACTATATCTGATAAAGCAAATTTTGGTGACAAGTACTCGAGGATTACTCTAAAGAGTTTGAGAGGTACAACTTCAGCATGTTCATCGTTAAGGAAACTAGTGTGCGGACCACCTAGCCTCAATCACAACTCTAATCATTCAAGATTGCATATTTATTAGGAGCCTCCGATAACAATATTAGAGTTAATATATTGAAACAAGCAAGGCACATTGTACCGCTGAAATATGCACTAGTTAGCTTGTAATTAGATTTTGGTTTTCTTTTCCCTTTGAAAAAAAAAAAAAGAATCCATTAAGAATGGATATCAACTCACTCGTAATTATAAAAACAAAATATTAAATTATATATATATTATAAAAGTTGAGAAGACCAATTACAAAAGTAGAGGTACTTAAGTTGACTACGTAAACGGTGTTTCGGGAAACAGAATGTCCTTGGTCAACGTTTGACCACAGTCAACTAAAACGCGGTTTCCCTTTTTTTTTTAATCCTAACATTATCTGCCCCATTCTGTGTAGGCCCCCACCCTAAGTTCTGATTGGATGTGCTCCATCATCCGTCATGTTTGCGCCAGTAAATTGCTTAATTGTTTGTGGGCGGATTAATTGGTTAATTGGGAAGAGGTTATATTATACATAAGATTAGAAAAAAAATTCTAATGAAATTTATTCTTCTAAACAATTAATTATTTCTCATATTAAAATATGTTTCCTATAATATTATAAAATTATTTCCACTTTGTAATAATTTATGTTTTCAATTATTATATATATATATATACCATCACACCTAGTCTGAAGTCCCACAATAAAGTAAGGTTTAGAGAGGTCTGATAATACATAGCCTTACTTGTATATAATAGAAAGACTATTTTCGGTAGATCCACATGCAGATGTGACAATAAAAGAATGATGCAAGTAAAAATAAAAAATAAATAATAAATAAAATTTTAAAAATAACTTTTGAATAAAATAAAAAAGAATTAAAACTTTTTAAAAATAATAGTTTGAAAAATTATATATTTTCATTATATAAAGATATAATTAGGCTTGACAATTAAGCCCTGCTTAGCTTAAAGTTAACAAATTCACTCCAATTCGATTAGATTTTGAGTACTTGAATATAAATTGTTTTTTAATTTTTAAATTTCGAATCGGGTTCAAGTTCTGACTGTTTGGCCTAACATAACTTATAATTAAATTTTTTTAAAATGAAGTAATCTTAAAAATAATGTCATTTTTAAAATTTTAAAATAAAAAAATCATCAAATAAAACCAAATTTAATTGTGTTTTAAATCGCTCAAATTTAATCAAAATTAAGATCAAACCGTTTAATTGAGGGTTGAAATAGATAAAGATGAAAGAAGGAGAATGGTATTTGTTCTTAAAAAAGACTTGAATGGAAAAAGAAGCACTGATTTGTGAGTGTAAATTGAAGTGAAAATGTGTTGAATCATAAAGATGATAGAATGGGAATGGTATTTGTTCTTAAAGAAGACTTTAAATGGCAAAAAGAAGGAGTGATGTGTGTAAACTGAAGTGAAAGCGTGTGGAATAAAGATCCAAGTTGTCATCTCTCACCCTAATAGAAGTCAATTCCAAAATATGCAAGTCATTGGTTTTGTTCCGGTGCTGAACATTCCACGTTTGGCTGCTTGCTACAATTCACAGACTCTAATCATCCTTTCAAAATTTGCAATCCTGATGTTTTGGTCAATCTAACGAACAGAGAAAAGTTGCTTTTAGATGTTTCCAAAAGCTTTTCTTGTTAGACTTTTTTGTCCTTATAGAAAATTTTATCCGTATCTCATAAAATTGGACAATATTAATTGTAATTTTAATTTTTAAATAAATTATCGGTTAAGTTGCGTCATTTGATCCAGATAAAGATAATAAAATGACTCAATAAATGATCTAGATTAATGAGTCGAAGTCTAAATAAAAAATGAGTCCTAATTAATATAGATCAGATCCATATCGACCTTGTGATGGAAAAGTCCGACATAAAAGTTATATAAAAGTTAAAGTCTTCTACAGTTACTCTTATATCATTCACGAACATAAGGATTTTCTAATTCATTAAGAGAGCTCGTGTTTTAAGGAAATTATAGAAAGACCTAATTCATAAGTCGGTGAACACTTTTTACTAAAAGTTCAAGAGATTCAGAGACGTTTGAAGCTCAGAATCGACATCAGAATCAGAGATGGAACTGAAATCTAGGTATCCAATATTACCTTCGTTTTTTATCATTTTCTGTAAATCCAAGATACATAATAAAACTTACAGTACGTATTACATTTTTATCAATGATTTTGACAATATTTTCAAAAGTTATGTTTTCTTAAAACCTTGTTTTTTTTTTTATGTTAACTTCTTTTATATATAAAAAATTAATATACTCCGTACATAACACTCCTTACTTCACGAAAGTCGAATGAAGATTGTCAATAAACGTAGGTTGTTTTATTAGCACATCTCAACAAAAGTACGGATGAGTATAATTCTTGTTGAGTACGACAATGAGTGAGATCAAAAGTTGAATTTTTTAAGTGTAGGTACTAAAATTCCTAAGGTTCATAGCCCTTGGACATGACGTGCGATTGTTCACAAAAAGATCTTAGAACAACGAAATGGTGAGTAAGAAAAGGTTGAAGTTTGGTTCAAAGAGGATAAAACATCATTTTCACCTTCTTGGATGATCCTCTTTAGGATAGGAATGTCAGGCTAGTTGAAGGCCATGAGACCAAGTCAAAGGGCGGTTCTTCATCCAATCCAAAAATTGTGTAATGATAGGCATAATGGACTATTATCTTTTTCATTTTTAGTTTGTTCATATAAAGATGAAAATAGACCCACTTCATCAAACCTTGAGCTTAATGTTTTGGAAAATTAAAGCCTTGAATAGCACTAGGCTCGACTGGATCGAAAGTCTAATAATTCATATCATTTTGTCAAAAACGACATTTTGGCAAAATCGACATCATTTTAATATTTTAATTAAAAAATAATTTTAACCAGGTCAAGTCGAGCTAAGATTAATGTCGAGTTTAAAGTTAGATTAAATTGCCACTTTTAATAAAAAAATATTATATTTTTAAGATAAATTATTTAACAAATAAATTTTAATAAAATTTTATGAATATTACTCTGGTGCAAAGTAACCACCTAATGCATGGTTATTAAGAATAGAGATTTTATTTTCACTTTCTATAATTCCCATCTCATCAATCTTTATATGTTAATAATAATAGAGGGACAGGAACCCCTCTCTTCATGTCACACTCACCATAAATAACAATAAATCTAAGAATTTATTGAAAATAACTAATGCTATTAAAGTCTATAGATCAAATTTATTGGGGAAATTGACAATTGGAACACCCTCTTATGTTCGCCACTTAATTTTATTCACAAATGTATATGAATCTAAAATTTAATGTAACAAAGTAAAAATTAATTAACCGAAATAGAAGATCTGATTTCTATCAAACAAACATTCATATCTTTATTAAGGATCACATTTAGGTCAAACTTAATTTATAAATTTAGTCTAAATTAATTAAATTACAATCTAAAGTTAGATTTTTTAAAAAATATTCAAATTCAGTTTAAATTATACTAAAACTAACCAACCCAATTCAAAATTTAAATATATTAAATATAAACAACAAAATTTTCAAATTTTAAATTAAAAAGTTAAACTTAAACCTAATTCCCACACCAAACTCAAACTCTTCTAAAAACTCAAGCCCCCTAACCAAATGCCATTAGGAATGGCAATAGTTAAGGGCTGGCCGCTCCCAAGGCCGACCAACTCCCAAATGACCTAACCCGACATAAAGTCTAAAACCAGACCAGTAACTACCCCTGTCCTTTCCATTCCTAAAAGTCTCTATTAAATTAAACGGTTGATGTTTCACTTCTAGAAAGG
This sequence comes from Erythroxylum areolatum, assembly GCA_024520975.1. Lineage (NCBI taxonomy): Eukaryota > Viridiplantae > Streptophyta > Magnoliopsida > Malpighiales > Erythroxylaceae > Erythroxylum > Erythroxylum areolatum. The sequence goes on along the minus strand of JANIJH010000223.1, from coordinate 67,791,958 downwards.
CAGCGCATCAATTTAACTGCTGAGTTGTATTGTTACTGACTACTAAGACTCAACTTTCCAAAATGCACATTCCATTAAATACGTAATTTATGTAGTTCAATCTCTTACCTTTCAGCTTAATCTAACGAAAAGCACAATTAGCTTGGCAATTGGAATCAAAATTTGTACTTATTTTCAAAAAGAGATTAAATAAAATTAAAAAGATTATTCTTTCATATCCAATCATTTGAAATTTAATTAAAAAACTATTAAACAAAAATTAAATAATTTATTTTAATCAGAAACAGCCTCTTTATTATATAAGAATAAAGTCGCATACTATTAAACCTTCTTAGACTCCGCTTCATTGCAAAACTTTAAAGTAAATGTCATAATTATAATGATGATGATGATAAAAACTTATTAATTTATAAAAATTAATCATTAATTAATAAACTAATATATTTTTAACAACAAAAATTATTTACATAAATCAAATCAAAAAGTTAAAAATTAATCTAAAAAAATTAAACAACTCAAAAATTTTATAATTAAATTAACCAAACATATTAAGTTTCTAATCAAATTCTAATGATTTAACTTAACCCTATCACTTCAAACTAATATATGAAATACCAACCAAATACCATCTCTATAGGCAGGTATTTTAGGCACCGCTCATTGTTGAAACCATTTTAACACACACACATATATACATATATAATCACTATTCTATAAGATCTAATTACTCTTACAATAATTTATAAATTAAGTCTGCCTAACACAATACTTTGATATGTTAATAGATTAGTTCGAATGAATACTTTAATGATGTATTGCATCTATGACCAAATTATAAACAATACATGAACATTCTCACCTCATATCAGTTGGTGGGGCCTGTTTTTACTACTAATCAATACAAAAGTTCCATTAAGTAACACAAGATAATCAAATATCATCAAGTCAATGCACTTACAAACCCCAATTTCAATGCCCTAATAAGGAAAAAATAAATGCATGTTGCATCATACAAGTCCATAATAATGCACAACACGTTCATTTAATTACAGACCTTTTCAAATTTCGCTTTATTGCAAAACTTTAAACTAAATGTAATGAGGACGACAACGACGAGACTGAAATATGTTTAGTAACATATCCTATAACCAATTTGTCAAACCTCAAAGTCTATTTCAGTACCTGAAAATTGGCACATGGCTTTAAATAGTGAAGTTGGATCAGACCAACCAAAAATCAAAGTTTGAAAATCATCATTTAATTCCTTTATTTTCTAGTTGGGTCACACTTTCTTTAGGGATGGTAGTGGAATAAACATACAGAAAATTCAAATTTATTTAAGAACTGGTCATAATTTAGTAAACTTATTCGAAAAAAGTAAGTGAAATCAAGGTATAGATAAAAAGGATTATATTATTCGGACTTCTAAACATAAAACCTTTAGCATTACTTCTTCACAATCCATTATCTGATCATTTGGGCTTAGCCCTCTTATAAATTATAGAGCATGTAGTAAAGTGAAATTTGAAGACGATACTAATTTGAACAATCAAAACTCAATTTCAAAGATTGACTATTACAACAAATCTAAAAAAGTTGCAGATCAACAGTCTTTAATGATGGCTTGAAGCATAAATTAACCATAATAGCATCCAGACATCGAGACGTTAGAGATGACAAAAGTTTCAGACTCTGACTGGAAACTAATGGATTCAAACCTCATCAAGTTAGAGTTCAGAGTTCAGAGTTCAACCTAGGCAAATTATTCCAAACTGTACCGAGCACTAGAAATTAATAGGTCAAACTATGTTCGACCTAATTTGAACTGGTGTTCAAAGTTCCTTTAAAAATGCAAGTTCAACCATTAAAAAAGCCAAATCCAGCATAATCCATTGCCACCCTAAATGAAAAGCTATCTCCCAATAAAAATTTAACCACATATTAACATCAACAAACATGGTTAATTATATACAAAGACTTCAAATAATATAATATTGGTACCCTAGTACCTGGATTTCTATATTACAGCTCCCACTCATCAGGTCTTCTATAAAATGTTATCGACCATGCCAAATTCTTACACTTTCCAATATGATCAAACCATTTTTAACTCCCACAGGCCATGCACTCTTCACGATTTGTAAGGGAGCAAACCATCTGAGCCATTTTCGTATCATCATCATCGGCAGCACCCATCTGCTTCTTTTCCTGTATTACAACAAAAATGCCACTGTTGTTCAAGGAGAATTAAAAGAAATTATAACATTCAACTGAAATACAGCAAGTAACAAGTGATTACTTTAAGGACAGAAGTGTCAACAGTAAATTTGATGGCATCTGCAGCAGCACGAGACCGCAAGTAATACATCCCTGTCTTTAGACCCTTTTGCATAACAAAAGGAACAGTAAAATATCATGTAAGTATATCATATAACTTTGTTTACAACTCAAAAATGGAACATGAAACTCAAACAGCAATATTTTAGTTGCACACAAAGAGGCAGAACCATATTGATAAAAGAAATACCTTAGACCATGCGTAAAAGTGTAAAGAAGTTAGTTTTCCAAAATTGGGCTGCTCCATATGTATATTAAGGCTTTGACTTTGATCAATGTAACATCCGCGATCAACAGCCATATCAACCAGGGTCTTCTGCTTGATCTCCCAAACAGTTCTGAAGCAGAAAACAAAAAATAAAAAATTCAATTTGTGGACTTAAAATAGAAAAAAACAAGAGGAAGGAAACAAGTAGACAATGGACATGAAATTTGGATATGCATACTTGTATATAAGTTTCAAGTCATCAGGGATTTCAGGAATTTTCTGAACAGAGCCATCCTCGTAAATTATTTTGTTCTTGAGAGCAGGAGACCAAAGCCCCATCTCCGTCAAATCATGAAGAAGATGTTTGTTGACCACAACAAACTCACCACTGTAAAAATAGAAGGATAAGGGAACAAAAGAAGAAATATTGCTAGAATATAATAAACAAAAAATGATGGCATAATAAACCTCAAAACCCTTCGGCTATAAATATTGGAAGTGTATGGCTCAAAGCACTCATTGTTTCCAAGAATCTGGCTGGTTGAAGCAGTTGGCATTGGTGCAACAAGAAGTGAATTCCTCACCCCATTTACAGATATCATTTCCCTAAGCACATCCCAGTTCCACCGACTTGAAGGAACCACATTCCACATATCAGGCTGCAGGATTCCCTGTACAATACAATTGAACTGAAGCAGTTAATATCTTGTCTCAGTTTAGAAGGATATATCAATTCCCTAAACCAAGTGATCATTGAAACTAATTTGCTTTCCATAGATGAACACATTTATAGAGATTGTGGTCAGCACCTGGGAAATTCTTTCTTCCCATCTAGAAGAACCAAGTTAACGGTATCAAATGAAACAAGCAACTACTACTTTCAATTCTGTGTATCTGACTCAAATCCTACAAATGTCCAAAACATAATATTCTAGCAGCAGAATTGAGTTCAATCCTAAGAATCTGAAAGCTAGCAAAAGATCATAGCAACATTAAGACTTCTTCCTAAGCCAAAGAATGCAGAATAGAAACACTTCAAAGAACAAGCATTCATGTGCATCTACTAAGGTGATTATAAACGGAGACTCAACACACCTTGCTTACAGGACTTCCCTCGTATGTTTCATATGGGCCTTCTCTTGCAGCAATTTCAGAAGAGGCTTTCAAAGAATGGTAATAGATGGTTTCAAATATTTCCTTGTTAAGTTGTTGAGCCTGAAATAAGTTGTGATTGAAAAATTAGCCACCAAATTAGAAGTCCAAACTAATAATTAACATACAAGTCTACACATGCACACATTCACAGATCAACTACTACTAAGAGCAGTTTGGAGAATAGCTCGCCTCTGGTGAATCAAATGCCATGCCTAGAAGAATGAATGTATCAGCCAGACCCTGAACTCCAATCCCAATGGGTCTGTGTCGTAAATTTGATCTTCTTGCAGTTTCAACAGGGTAGTAGTTAACATCAATTATTTTGTTGAGATTGTGTGTGACTACTTCTGTAACCTGTCCACAAGGAGAAATGAAAGAACATTAAGCTAAATTTTAATTTCGAGATGCACACAACACCCATATTTAAACCCTTTAATGCATACCTCTGCTAATTTGTCAAAGTCAAAAGACCTAGTTTTACAATCTCTACTCCCAACAAGCTTAGATGGATGAGCATCTATCGGAATCCCCTAGAGCATAAATGGATAAATTAGTTTCTAAACAAACAGAACTAAAAACAAAATATTTCTTGCAATAAGTTATGGCTCTGGATTACCTTCTCTCTTACATATCTTGGTAGAGCAATAGATGCCAAATTGCACACAGCAGTTTCTGTTGGACTTGTGTACTCAATTATCTCAGTGCACAAATTTGAAGATTTTATTGTACCTAGATTCTGCTGGTTGCTTTTCCTATTACAAGTATCCTGAAGAAACAAAAGAATTATTAGAAGAAATCTAAAACAAAGATGAAAAAACATCATAATACAGACTGTAGAGAGTAAAAGTTTGCAAAAATTTCAGAAGTGATACAACAATTACCTTAAATAACATATAAGGGGTTCCTGTTTCTATCTGCGATTTCAGAATTTCAAACCACAGGTTCTGAGCCTGTACCACTTTCTTTGCCTTGCCCTAGTTACAAACATTTGTATTAATAGCCAAAACTAAACCCACCGGACACACCTTACTAGATTTATATCCAAATTCAAAATTACATAAATCAAGGTTGAGTGAACTTACATTTCTTTCATATTTTGTGTACAATTCCTCAAATTCTTTACCCCAACAATCTGCCAATCCCGGAGCCTCATTAGGGCAAAATAATGACCAAACTCCATTGCTTTGCACTCTTTCCATGAAGAGATCAGGTACCCAAAGGGCATAGAATAAATCTCGAGCTCGATGCTCTTCCTGAATGAATAATAGACCACTGACATATAGTTAGACCCTATTAGAACCAAGAGATGTATGAAAACAAAAAGAAAAAAGGAAACAATGTGGAGAATCTAGCTATTTTAACCCTACCTTTCCATGGTTTTTCCTAAGATCCAGAAACTCAAATATGTCAGCATGCCATGGCTCCAAGTACACAGCAAAAGCACCTAAAAACATCATAAATGACATGTAAAAAAACCATAAAAGTTCACATTTAGCACAATAATAAAAACAAGAAACAAGGAACAAGGAACAAACCTTTCCTCTTCCCTCCTCCTTGATCAACATAACGAGCAGTATCGTTGAAAACCCGTAACATCGGGACAATGCCATTAGATGTTCCATTTGTCCCGCGAATATAACTTCCTGTAGCACGAATGTTGTGCACAGAGACACCAATTCCTCCAGCTGATTTACTAATGACAGCACATTCCTTCAATGTATCATAAATACCCTCAATGCTATCGTCTTTCATACAAATCAAGAAGCAACTACTCAGCTGCAAAAGTTTTAACAAACAAAATCATTTTTCATTTCCACAACCAATTAAAAAAGAAACATGGAAACTTCATTCAGAGAAAAACTAAAAACATACTTGAGGCCTTGGTGTCCCAGCATTGAAAAGAGTGGGAGAAGCATGAGTGAACCACCTCTGAGACATTAAGTGGTATGTTTTGATAACTGAATTGACATCATCCTTGTGAATTCCAACAGCAACTCTCATTAGCATGTGCTGAGGTCTTTCAACAACCTTTCCTTGGACCTTCAAGAGATAGGACCTCTCCAGGGTCTTGAACCCAAAATAATCATAGTCAAAGTCACGATCATAGATAATCTCACTGTCCAAACGAGCAGCATTCTGAAGCAAGAGAAATATACAAGATTAGACTAACAGGATCAAGTGCCACATACCAAAATTCAAGCAATGCTTACTTAGTTTCATGAAACTGATGTCAAATCATAAAATTCCAATGAATTTGCAATAAAACACCACATACAAACATGAAATGAAATACTTGAATTCAAGACCTTCATGATTATCTCATAGACATCATCATCAATCAAAGAAGCTTTCAGCCCAGATCTTTCATTAAAATGGTTATACATGACTTTGATCCTGCAACAATCAACAACCCAGATCAATCACAACACTCCCCACCAAAAAAGTTTGATGTATAAACAAAGTAGTGCTAACTCTACAGACAACTTTTTTTTCTGGAAAAAGAGAAGAACATACGTCTCTGAGAAAGATTTCTTAGTATTCTTATGAAGGTTTGAGACCGCAATCCTCGCAGCCAACTGCCAAACAAAACAACAATGACAGAAACATTAGAGACGAATCTTATCGAGCACACTAAACCAACAGAATTAAAACTGCATCAAAACCCATAATTATCAAATCATCATCTCTGACACCAACTTGACCAACCCACCAAGAAACAACAAACAAGATAACAGAACTTGTAAAACGAAATGACGGAATGAAAACGTGAAACCCACAGAGGCATAATCGGGGTGATTGGTGGTCATGGCGGCGGCGGTTTCAGCAGCCAATTCATCGAGCTGTGTGGTGGTAACGCCTTTGTAGACCCCAGCACACACCTTCTGGGAGACGAGAACGGGGTCGCAGTGATCGATGCTGAGACCATAGCTTAGCTTCTTGAGTCTGGCAGTGATCTTGTCGAAGTGAACAGCCTCTTGCCTACCATCTCGCTTGATTACGTACATTTTGGGTCTCTCTCGGTACTTTCGCCGAACAGGTATAGTGCACTCAGAGAAACGGGCGTTGATATATCTGTATAATAATCAGGCGGGGATTTGAATTTTGGGAGTTTGTGCTTTGCGGTTTTCCCTCTAACATGTGTGTTTTTGAGGAGTGAATTGGCAATTCGGCGCCAAATTTTGAAGCTCGCCTTTATTAAAGCCTTACATTTTGTTCCTTAATTCAAATTTATTTAATTAAGTAATTGGTTTAATTTTAAAAATACTTTGATTTATTAGAGAGATATTGAAAAAAGCTCATACATTCAAAAACAAATTAAATTAAATTAAATTCTGATTAATTTAAATTTAAATCCAATCAAATTTTAAATAAAAATATATTTTTAAAAAATTTGTAAGTTGAATTCAAGTTATAATTATTTAAAACGACCTTATTTATATTTTTAATATAAATGTTTTAAATAATATTATCATAATCTTAATTTTTTTACATTTACAAACTAAAATTAGAAATGACAACGGATCTGTTCGAGTTTGACCTCTAATTGCTAGGGTTTGGACTCAGCTTGAGGTCCGATTGGGCTCGAACTCAAGCACGAATCCATTTGACTAGTTTTTTTAAAATTAAAAGTACAGAACAATGTTATTTTCAATAAAATGACATTATTTTACTTACAAAGGTTAAGTAAGCTTGTTTTTCAAAAAACTAGACCGGAAGTTCATTGACTTCAGACAAGACTAATTGCTTGTTTGGATAAGCTTAAATTAGTATAGTTTTTGTCAGTAGAGCTTTTATGACAAGAGCTTTTTTAAGAAGTCAGTAAACAATTTGGTTGTCATAAAAAAAAACTTTTTTGAAAAGTTTCATATAATAAACTGTTTGACAACATATAAATAAAAAACACTTTTAATTTTAACTATATTTTATTTTATAATAAAAATTATTTATGCATATAAATATAATTTAAAATATATTAAATAATATTCAAATCACAATATATTAATTATTATATAATTTTAAACCATATGAAACATAAATCAAAATATATCTAACCAAATCTTTTATATGGATTATAACATAAGTAAAACCAATATCCAAATTAAATATTAAAACATATAAAAAGGACAAATAATATTATATAAATCTCAAAATAAACGTGAAGATGTGCTTGTGGATATTGTGAGGATTATGTGTAAAACATAAGAATAAAAATGACAAAAAATAGACTCATTAATTAATATGAAAAATCAACCAGAAATTTTTTTTAGAAGCTCAAAAATTATATTTTAGCTGCCAAAAAACTATATCTACTAAAAAAGTGATTTTTTTATTTTACAACCAAACACTCATTTTTATTTAAAAAAATTTTGCGATAGAAAAAGTAATTAGTGCCTGTTTGGATGAGTTTCTATCAGTAGAGTTTTTGTCAGTAGAGTTTTTTTTTAGAAGAGTCTTTTTAAAAAGCTAGTTAACTGTTTGGCTGTCAATTAAAAAAATAGCTTTTTAAAAAGAGCTTCACATAGTAGACTGTTTGGCAATATAAAAATAAAAAACGATTTTATTAATTTTAACTATATTTTATTTTGTAATAAAATTATTTATGCATATAAATAATATTTAAAGTATACTAAACAATATACAAAGTACAATATATTATATCTTGTAGGAAATTTTTGATAACCATCTTGTAGGAAATTATTTAAAGAGATGTCTCATTTTCTTGTAAGAAATAAAATTAATATGAAAAATAAATATTAAAACGCATAAAAAAGTTAAATAATATTATTATCCTAAAATAAATATTCAAACTGAGTAAATAGTTAAATACGTAATAAACTATGCATTTTATCGTAATACAAGAAGATTTATAATATGTTTCCTCGCATCATTCATCTCGTTATTTTGTGACTCGGCTAAATAATTTCCTTCAACGTCTTTATTTTTATTGATTTCTTCATTTGTAGGAAGTAATTCATCATCTTTATCATAGGGAGAAAACTCTTCATCCTTTTATGCATTTAACCTTATATTAGTAACCAAAGACATGTCCCCTGTATTAGTAAAAGCCCTGCGGAAATGCTCACCATTCTCCATCTTCTGCAAGTGAATTGTTACCACAACAAATTCGCCATAGTTCAGTACTCCATTTCCATCAATATCAGCCTAAACAATGTACACATAAACATCCAACAAGTTTTCATGTTAATGGACAAAGGGATTGGAAATACTCTTAAAAGATTAGGACACTAAAAGTGAATATGTTAGTACAAATGATTATTGAGGATAGTGCAACGGATATGATTCTACAAGTAGAAACCAAAAAGTTAAAACCAACCTAATAAATTTCACAATAAATAGTTTTGCATACCATATTTCACAAAAAATGATTATTGCATGAGTGCTTAAATTTACCAATTGTATGGTCTTGTATCAATAGTAAAAATGTAGTCTAGGGCTGTTAAAAAACAGAAAATGGCATTTCTGTTTACCAATATGATAAAAGGAAAAGAGTATTAAATAGTTATTACCACTTCCATCAACATCTTTATCTCAGGTTCTGGCAACTAAGAACCTACTTTTTGAAGACCAGCTTTTAGTTCCTCGTATGACACTTTACCATCATTATCAGTATCCATCAAAGTAAACATATCTCTGATTACTTCAACCTCTTCGACAGATAAGTGCTCTGCAATTACCTGTAGCATGTCATTGCAAACAAAAGCACGCTAATTTAGGATGAATAGAACTGTGTAATACTGTGCCAAAGAATTGATGACTAGATAATTACAATAAAAACAACGAGAGAAGCTTATACGCAATGCTTTCTTCTTGAACTTGTTCATAACTGAGAATTGCTTGAGCTTTGACCTCACAATATCACCTAATGGAACATTTGGAGCTTTCTTAGCATTTTGCAATCAGGAATGCTCTGTCAAGAAAAGAGAAGGGAATAAGTTGGCTCAACTCATCAGAAAGACAACCTTATAGATTGATAGATACAACAAACCTTCTGAGAATACATACATGTGCCATGAGAAGAAACACTCAAAGAACAACCTCAAGTAACTATATCCCTGAATACATAAATTCAAATAAGTTATCATCTTGACATGCCAAAGGTGACAATTCAACACCTTGCATAATTTTGGAGTAGATCTTATAGAATTTGAGATATTAAGGAACTGAGTTGAAATTACTAGAAAGAAGTCCTCTTGCCCAATTGCAGCAACAGTCAGTCAATTAGTAAATTTAATTCGAACCTGTACATGGACATGGCTTTATTTAATTGGGAACTATCGACGCAGACAACCACTAACAAATTGTGAAACTTGGTTCACGACAACACTAAGTTAACTGCCTCCAAACTTGATAGGGTTTCTCAGACCCAAGGACTTACCAAGAACCTGTTGAGCAGTTAAGCATTTTCTAGGATCAGGCTCTAACATCTGTCGAACAAGACTTTTTACACTATCTGAAATTTAAAGAATTTAAAGAATGGTTGAATTTCTTGATGATTTATTGTTGACAACAAGTTTGTTTATGTACATGTACAATTGGAAGCCCTAATAGGATATACATTGAAAGCTAACTAATCACAAATCACGTAAGGATATACATTACATAATATTTACATAATATCACAACAATACTCCCCCTCAAGTTGGAGCATGCAGATTGAAAATGCCCAACTTCGAAAATAACTCATGAAGACGATCACAACCAAGTCCCTTAGTAAAGATATCAGCAAGTTGAAAACGAGATGAGATAGACCAAGGCGCTACACAGTGAGATTGGATATGATGACGAATGAAATGGCAGTCAATCTCAATGTGCTTAGTGCGCTCATGAAAGACAGGATTGGAAGCAATATGCAAGGCTGCTTGATTATCACAATAGAGAGAAACAGGGAAAGAACAAGAGACCTGAAGATCCTGTAAAAGTCGTAGCAGCCAAACAATCTCACTAGTAGTGGTAGCCATGGAATGATATTTAGCTTCAACAGAAGACTTGGAGACTATGGTCTATTTCTTGGCACGCCACGAGATAGGAGCAGAACCAAGGAAAATAATGTAACCAGTGGTAGAACATCAAGTAGTGGGACAACCTGCCCAATCGGCATCACAATAAGCTCGCAAAGACAAAGAGCCAGAGGAAGGAAGCAATAGACCCTGACCCAAAGAACCCTATGAGCTGCGTCTAAGTGAGGTTGTCGTGGGAGATGCATAAATTGACTCAAGATATGAACTGAATAACAGATATCTGGGCGAGTGATAGTCAAGTAAAGGAGGCGTCCGACCAACCGATGATACTGTGCTGGGTCGGAGTAAAGATCACCCTCATCAATGCTCAGCTTATGATTTGACTCCATCGAAAAAGAAATAGGCTTACAGCCTAATAGACCGCTATCATTCAAAATATCAAGAACATACTTCCGTTGATTCAGCACAATACTAACAGGAGAGTGAGCAACCTTAATGCCCAAGAAATATTTAAGCTGGCCTAGATCCTTGATATGAAAATGATCATCCAAATATTTCTTAAGGTGAGAGATAAGAGAAATGTCATTGCCGGTGATAATTACATCGTCAACATAAATCAACACAGCAACGAAAGAATCTCCACAAGTAAAAGTAAAAAGGGAATGATCATTAAGAGATTGACTATAGCTAAAATTTAGAAGAGCATTAGTAAATACGTGATATCAGTTTCGGGAAGCCTTACGCAATCCATATAAAGATTTCTGTAGCCGATAGACATGCGTCTCCCCCTTACGTACAAAACACAGAGGAATTTTCATGTAGACTTCTTCCTTAAAATCACCATGTAGAAATGCATTATTCACATCTAATTGGTGAAGTTCCCAACGTCGAATGGATGCAACAGCCAAAAGACGACAAGCAGTAACTAACTTAGCTACTGGGGCAAAAGTCTCATGGAAATCAACACCTTAAACCTGTGTATAGCCTTTGGCAACTAAATGCGCCTTGTAGCGCTCCACACTGCCATCAGGATTAAATTTGATCTTATACACGCATTTAGAATCCATCGCTCGCTTTCGTAGAGACAACGGCTGCAAAGCCTAGGTATGATTGGCCTCTAAGGCCTCAATCTCTTGTTGCATAGCCTGTTGCCAATGTTCATCTTGAACTGCTTGAGAGAAGGAACTAGGCTCATTGTGAGTAGTAATGGCCGCCAAAAAAACATTGTGAGCAAAAGAAGTATGCAAATAAGTGAGAGACTGAGAAAGGGGATATACCGTCGAGTTAGCTGAAGGAGTTGGGGAGTGTGACTCTGAAGATGCTGGAGAGAGAGAGGGCAGCAAAGTAAAGGAATAATCACTGAGCTTGCGAGAAATATGGTGAATGAAAGTACTTTGTCGATTCACAGGTGGAACTATAAAATCTTCTATAGATGGAATGACAACGGATGTCTCTGCAGTGGAGGAAGACGTAGGGACATTATCCACTTGTGCGGCAATATGAGAATCAACATTGTCAATGGAAGGAACCAATATCTCTACCGGCATGATATCTACCCAATCCAAATCACAAAATATATCATGCAATGGAGGTAATTCTTGTGTTGACTGAGGGGAAGCAAATGGAAATATATGCTCAGAAAACACCACATCCCTAGTGATATAGAGAGTTCGTGTTTGAAGATCAAACACTTTGTACCCCTTTTGGCCATTTGGATATCCCAAAAACACACCTTTGTTAGAGCAAGGATCAAACTTGTTTCTAGACTTCCCAATAGTCATGCCATAGCACAAACAACCAAATACTCGTAAATGATCGTACTGTGGTGCCTTTCCAAGTAAAACCTCAAAAGGAGTCTTATTATTAATCACTAACAATGGCATACGATTAATTAAAAAAGCAACAGTAAGCACACATTCTCCCCAAAATTTGGTGGGCAAACTTGCTTGAAACTTTAGCGCTCTAGCAACCTCCAAAAGATGGCGGTGTTTGCGTTATACAACCCCATTCTGTTGAGGAGTGTAGAGTGTAGACGCAACTGGTCTGTTGTTCAATACCATGATCACTATAATATTGCAATAATTCATTATCCTTAAATTCAACACCATTGTCGGATCGGATCACCTTAACCTATGAGGTAAACTGTGTCTAAACTCAATGCAAAAAATTAAGATAATATTTCTTGCTTTCAGATTTATATTTCATCAAGTATACCCAAGTTGTCCGACTAAAATAATCAACAATAGTAAGAAAATAACGTGCTTCAGAGAATGATGGGGTGTTATAACACCCCCAAATATCACAATGAATTAAGTCAAAAATATGCGAAGTCTTATTATTTATAACCGGAAATGGCAACCGAGTTTGTTTTGCTCGACAACAAGCATCGCAAAAAAAAATAATGTTCACTAGTACAAGATAAAGTTGGAACAAAAGGAAGACGAGCCACTGGAAGATGTCCCAATCTCCTATGCCATAAGCTAGTATCTTTAGATTGATCCATAGCCGCCAATGCAACCCCCTATCACATTGGTTCCAGATAGTAAAGCCCGTCATGCACTCTACCCACTCCAACCAGCATACTCGAGGGTAAGTCCTGTATGATGCATAAATCATACCAAAAGATTAAGGAACAATTTAGGTCCTTTGTCAAACAACTAATAGAGAGCAAGTTGAAACAAAATTGTGATACATCAAGAACGTGCTTCAAAACTAGATGTTTGATCAAATCAACTTTACTCGGTGCCTCCTCGATTATGGACTCTCCATTAGGTTTTTTAATCGGTGACAATATAGGATCATATGTAACATTCCTCAATAAGTCTAGATTACAAGTAATATGATATGTAGCATCACCATCCAATATCCAAGGACAATCATGCGTAGCTGATGAGTTCTGAGTCAAATGAGTATTACTAAGTGTGGAAGAAGCACCCAATGGTTGCTGCATCGGTGAGGGATTAAGAGCGGACCAAATTTGCTGCTGTTGTGTTGAGGTGAGTTGTGGAAGTCGCGCCTGCAATGCCGATTGCAATGCGCTAGTGTCAGTGGATGCGATGAAAGCCGTTAGTGTTGAAAATTGAGGAGTCTGTTGACGAGGTTTGCTACCCTTACGCCTCTATGTGGATGGATAACCAATAAGCTGTTAGCAATTCTCCTTTGTATGATAAGGTTTGTGACAATGAGAACATCTGGGTACATTGTCATAATCCATTCCTGACGACTGAAGTTGTGGTCTACCTTTATTCGTACCCGCACCTCGTCATACATTGAGCCTTCCTGCCGCCAGTACTATCCCTTCAATATGAGGAGCACGATTTGAAATATAAAGTGGGAGTTTATCCCACATTGGAAAAAGAAAGGAAAGAAGACTAGCATACAAGTCTTGTGGGTTACTCAACCTATCACCAATTGATTTTAGGATGGAACCTCACTTATATTTGATGTGATCTAACTTTCCTTATCGTATGAGCCCGTAGGCTCATTGTAAATTCTAACAAAATTTGAGGCCATGGTTCTCTTTTAAAATCAATCACAACCCTCAAAGTTGCAAGGGTTACACCCTGCTCAGTCTCTGACACAGTCAATAAAAAAAGAAACCTAATTTAAGATTCAACTCCTTAAGAACAATGGATATAAATAACAATATTGCAGATTAAGGAGCATACCTGCCCAAAATGGAGGAACCCCACACAATGAAATATAAAGTATAACACCAGCGCTCCATACATCAACCTCAGGTCCATAATTTTTCTTTAAAACTTCAGGTGCCATATAGTAAGGACTCCCCACAATCTTAGTAAACTTCTCTCATGTTACACAAAACTCGAACTCAAAAAGAAGAAAAAAAAAAGACTTTATGGAAGAAGAAGAGGATAGACGGATTCCACTACACAGTTTACCAACAGATAAAAACTCACAATTCATAAACTGACAGCACAACAAGAATCGTAAAGCATCATCAACTAGGCATAAGATCATAAACCCAAACTCGATAGTAAACAGAAGAAAACCAAAGAAACAGAACAATCCTAACTTTCGATATATACGTAAGTGATGCAAAAATGTTTACCCGAAAAAGCTAAAATTTAGGACTTTTTTGAAAAGTTCCAAATTTAAGCTTCTGAAAAAGTGGTGTTTTAGTTTTTAAAAAAGTTATTTTTATTTTAAAAGTGTTTTTGAAGTTTACAGTCAGACATTCATTTTTTCCCTTAAAATAGCTTTTGCGATAAAAAAGGGCTTTTAAAGCCTCCAAAAGCGGAACCAAACACATGCTTATTCACCGTCCAAAAGCTTAACCAAATAGGCAATAAGGCAACCAAAATGACCCGACCCTAATTGTCAAGCCTAACTAAAATGATGTTTTAAACAGTTAACTAAAATAATATTATTTCGATGAAAATATTTAGATTATTCGAATTTTGAATTAACTCACTTATGTAAACTCAAAATGAAACTTAATTCATCCCAATGGGTCAAATTAGCTAATATTAAGAATATCATCTAATATTAGAATACATTGATTTTTAACTAAAAATTGAAAATATCATTTGTTTTCTTACTTTGTTAAAATCAAACACCAAGTCAACATTAAATTAAAAAACATCTATAACGAGTTTATTCATTCAAATTTTAAAGTTACCATTATAAGTTTAACTTTACAATGAGTTTAAAATAAAATTAATTTATTAAAATAACATATAAAATAAAAATAGACCTATATGATTTTAAAGTAATTAAAAATTGGAAAAAATAACTTCCCTTTTATTAATCCTTATCGTGAGATTGATATTTATAGTTCCATTAAAATATTCGAAACTTGACGTTAACTTTTATTTAAAATAATTTGACATAATAAAAGTTTGTTTTTTAAAAATTTTAATATGACTTTTACTTATCTTTCCGAAATAGAGATGATAATTGGGCTCAACTTTTGTCCAACTTACTTTAATTGACCGGATCTTGAGACTAGCTACCCAAGTTGAGCTTGGGCCTGACATGTATAATCAAAACTATTTCATTTAATCTTTTTTCTATTTTTAATTAATCGAATTAACTAAAGCTAAGTTAAGATTTAAACTTAATTTAAATTTTATTTATATTCAAATTGCGTAATTTAAATTTGATTTAAATACTTTCCAAATGTAAAAAACAACGTTATTTTTCATTTTTAATTTTTGTTTTTATTTTAAAATTTTATTTTATGACAAATAAAATAAAAACTTGTTTAATTTTTAACATCAATATTATATTTTTACAACTGATAATAACTATATATTAGATCAAACTTAAAGATAAATTATTTTTAATTAAATAAATTTATTTTAAACTTTTATATAATATTATTAAAAACTATTAATAAAATTATTTTATTATATTAAAATAAATAATTTAAAATTAACTTTTATTTAAATTAATATTTATTTTAGATAAATTTAATTATTAGATTAGATTATATTTAAAATTTCTATATTTTTAAAATAATTTAATTTAATTATATATAAATAATTATTAAATTAAATTAAATTTATTTAATTAAAAATTAAATAAAATTGCTAAGTAAAATTAAATTATTCATAATTTTACTTACTAATTAATTTTAATTAATTAAATATATAATATTAAATTAAATTATTCATAATTGTTTTTAAAAGTTAATAAATTAAATAATATATTTAGTTTATGTAAATTAAAAACAAAAACAGAAATAAAAAATAAAAAATACTTTTTATAGTTTTCATAATTTTTGAAAATAAAAAAAATCAAAACAAAAAACAAAAACTAAAATCTTAAACAAAAATATATTTTTACATAATTAAAAAAAATAAAAATAAAAAATAAAAGTGAAAAGCTTAATCTAAATTTTAATTATATTCAAAACCAAACAGAGTCGAGCTAAACCAAACTCCCCTTTGGCATGTGTACACGTGGCCTAACTAGGTGAATTCAAATAAGACACTCATCACAGGGCAACACAACACTCCACAAGGTAGATCTGGCAAAGTCATTGCTTCAATTTCAAAAAACAAAGAGAAAAGAGAAAGTCAAAATAAAGTCTTGTGCTTGAAGGATGAAGTGTAATAAATGACCCAATTAGCTAATGTCGCTTCGAAACCAAATCAAATCTCTACTCATTTTCCACACTTTTCTTTAGTCGATTACTTCTCAATCAAGCTCAGTCAACCCATATTTGATTCAACTGGATCAACCGGCGACAAAGCGAGAAGATGGCCGAAGATAAAGACTCGACATCAATTCCGTTGAGCCGCCCCGACAACGCCCACGATGATCCCGAGGATCCCGCCAAGTCTCCCCCTACCTCCTCCAATTCCTCCACTCGCGAGGTTCCATCTTACGCCATAAATGTTGTTGTTAGTTTCAGCAATTCTTGGATTTGTGGACTATGGATGTCTCGTTGTTTTTTTGGACACGGGTTTTGTCTAATTTGTTGGCTGGGATCTTATTTGGCATATTTGCAAGCAATCTCTGATACCCAGTTCCTAAAAGGACCATTTTCGTACTGTCGTTGACTGTTTGTTCAGTAACTTGTGTTTACCAATTTAGGAACTTCTCAGATCTAATCAAGATGTAGTAATTGATCCTTATTCCGATTATTTTTGTACAGGCTTGTTGTTTTATTCTCCAAAGTTGGATCTCAAAGAAGTTCATGACAGGATGGTAAATATGTTAATTAATTTGCTAGACTGCTGTAAAGATCTCATTTTACCTCCTAAACTTAATATTGTGTTGACTTCGAAAATTGCAGTGTGGTACTTTTCCCAATAGCTGTGACGTTCTTTGTAACGTGGTGGCTTATTCAGTTTGTTGATGGTTTCTTTAGTCCCCTGTATGAAAAGCTTGGCATTGATATATTTGGTAAGTTCTACATTTGTACTTTGAGGCCTCTGTTTTGTGTTATGGATTTTGTTGTGTTTTGGTATCGTATGAATTATGATTGTTTACTCACGGGGTTATAACAGGCTCGAGTGTTGTTTCACTGGAAAGCTCGAGGAAGATGATTTCTTTAAGATGTATGTGGTTAAGCCTCTTATAACAATACCGTGTTTTCCGATGCAGGACTTGGTTTTCTCACATCCCTTGTATTCGTATTCTTGGTCGGTGTGTTTGTTTCCTCATGGATTGGTTCCACCATTTTCTGGATTGGCGAGTGGTTTATAAAAAAGATGCCCTTTGTCAAGCATTTGTATTCAGCTTCCAAACAAATAAGCTCTGCAGTGTCTCCAGGTTATATTCAACATTCTTTCCATAATTGCATAAATTGATATGGAAATTAAAAGTCCATTCAGGATCCCTTTGCTGGGCGGGACAGAAATTTCTCTTGTAATTCTGACACATTCATGAATAACACAGTGGAGGAAGTGATTTATATGCTATTGGCACGTTACGTTACTATAACGGCTTACTCTCATTCATAGGTTTTTCACTGGACCGACTTATCTTAATGCTTGGGCTTCACTCTATTTATTGTACTACCAAGTGTTATATGACTTGGCATTTCTTTGTGCACCTGAAAAGAAAAAAAAATGCTAAACTTTTTCCAAGTTGTGTTTGAGTGAACGGTCATAATATATCACAGACTTGTCTTTGGTTTGCCATAGAATCTCAAATTGTAACTATGAAACATGTCAGAGATGATGGCATTTTAATTCTGGTTATAGGTCATCTTTTCTAGTTATTATGGCAATATGCACCGTTGCTGCAATTGTTTGATCCTCTAAAATAAAATTACCTTTCTGTGTTAAGTTTGGTGAACATTTTGCTTTCCACAGTCATCATAGAAAAGATAGCATATGTAGTCATTGCCTTGGATCAATTTTGAATTCCTGGAACCTCTTATTATTTTTCTCTACAGGCCTTGTTTCCTCCTTGATATCCCAATTGCAGTGAGACTGCTTGAAAATTAATTTGATGTATCCATTTCTTCTCCTCAGATCAGAATACTACTGCTTTCAAGGAGGTCGCAATAATCCGTCATCCACGTGTGGGTGAATATGCCTTTGGTTTCATAACATCAACAGTTACCCTTCAGGTATGGATGCTGCAATTTATCTCTTGCTAGAGATTGCTGTACCTAGACTTGTTGATCCCTTGAAGCACTTTAATCCATACCAAATTCCAAATTCTCTCGTATCTTGGTCAATCCATGATTTGGTCACCAAATAATCTTTCTAATTTATGGCGGTAGTAAGCTGTTATTTTATTGCCTTTATGTTTGGGACTGGTGGGTTCTCTTTAGTCCTAGTAGTTGATCATTCCCAATTTGTGTTTTCCGAAGCACTGTGCCATCATAATTCTATTGCTTCCTAATCCACTTTATTTTATGCCTTTTTAGTAGTTTCATTGGGTTTCTGATTGTCTTTGTTGGTTGACTACAGAGAGACAATGATGATGAGGAGTTATGTAGTGTTTTTGTTCCCACAAACCATTTATACATTGGTGATATATTCCTGGTGAACTCAAAGGACATTATTAGACCAAATCTATCCATCAGAGAAGGGATAGGTATGTTTTATTGTTTTAACTGAAGCTGTTGGTTCTTGTTTTTTGCCTTCTGCTCTCTACTTATCAAAAAGAAATGTGAAAGACGAATGAAATGTTAAATTTATAAGAGAGAACCTCAGGATGTTTGATTAATCTTTGGATTTTTTACTAAACTGCTAGTATTTTCTCCCTCTTTTTACCATGTGTAAGCATTCTTTTCTCTGAAAAGACCAAAAACAAAACCAAATCAACACTAAATGGGTCACCTCCTGGTTTGGACTAAATGATTGAACAATCTACAATTTTACATCGATAAATAGCCTAAGTGCAACTTTTATGGATAATCCTAAAGCTGACGCGTCCTTTGTGTTTAAGTGATGCATGTGCTCTCTAAAAGGAAATTTAACTTGTTTCAGTACTAGCAACAACTATGTACACTCTCTCTAAACAGCTATGGTAACTGTGAGTGATATGGTGAGATCCTTTGCTTACAAGTAGAGCTGTAAAAGTTTCAGAGAGACTATTAATCTCAAATTCATTTAAAGTACTAATCTTGGTGCTCAGTGAGAGGATTTGTATTTTGTTCCTTTTTTTTCTCACAAGACTTGAATCATGATCCTCTTACAATCTTGGCAACAATGCAGAGATCATCGTGTCCGGGGGTATGACAATGCCGAAGATGATTTCTCCTCAGGAACCAGCCAGTCGACAAAGTGAAAGAATCGCTTTGAACAGGATGGTGTCCCTTTGAACAGGATGGTGTAATGACATGAAGAATCAAGAGAAAGTAATTGTTTGAAATGACACTGCCTTTATGAACTCTGTTATGATTGTAAGTTCGATATTCGTTGCTTATTTCAGAGACCTTTGTAGGGAAAATGGGATCTTATGCTTTTATTGCACTCTTGTAATTATCGTTTTATAAGCAATTGTTGTAATAATATCGTTCTAGTGATCAATTTATTGGGAATGGAAGGTGATGTTTTGTAAGTTGCAACATTATATTAAATTTCTTAAAATTTATAAATCATAACGACGTAGTTTTGGCAATACATCCGGTCAATAAGGCCGGTTCTTTTAGCCTAAGTTCGGCTCGTGATTGAGTTAATTTAAATTTGGCTTATTGATTTAAGGTCGGGTCGGGTTAGGCAATCCGATATTTTCAACTCTAATAAAAATTCTCCTTTTTTTTCTACATTTTATGTTTAAGAGTTAACCTTAAATATTTTATGCTTATTATTATTATTATTATTATTAGTATTTGATTTTATTATTATTATTATTTTCTTTATTGATTATTATATATGTATATATATATACACGCCTAAAAAAAAACATATTTACACTTTTAACCTGCATCACTATTATCTTGTAATATCGGCATGTGGGTCTATTAGAAAGAGTCCCTTTATAATGTAGAAGTAAGGCTGTGTACTATCAGGCCTCTCTAGATCTCACTTCGAAACTTCAGGGTATGATGATAATGATGATATTTAAGAGTTAATCTAACTCTAGAAGTTTAATTATTGAAAATTTATGAAATTTATAGAAAAATGCTTTTTATAAAAATTAATTTGTAAAATTTCTATGTAAGATCAACATTTATATTTTTAAAAAGTATTATGATTACCAATAATTTTAAAACTAGATAAAAAATAAATTAATAAGGTAAAAATTTAAGATTTAAAAGATTTGAAAGGTACAGACTATTATAAAATTAGTTAAATATTGAATAAAATTTAAAATATAAAATTATTAAATCTATTAAAAATATAAAATTTAATAAAATAGATTGATCGATTTTTAATTAATTAAACTAAAAAATTAGTCAGTTCAAATATTTTAGTATTAAACTAGTTGGGTTGGTTCGGTTTTAATGCATTAATAATTATAGTTATTACTAACTCATGATATATAAAAATTACACTAAAAATGTTTAATGTTTAAAAGTAATAAAACTTCCGAATGGCTTATTACATTTTAACGATTACTGTCAATGAACCCTTGTACTTTGAGGAAATTACGTTCAAGTCCAAGATTCAAGATATGTGAGAAAAGAACAAATTGAAAGCATCCAGAACTCGATAGGTGGTTAGCCCCTCACTCCCTTCTAGAAACCCCGAACAAAACCCTAACCATCAGATTTCTAATTTCACACCAAAAGTCTTCAGTTCCAAAGCTCCAAAACCAAACCCTAGAAAATCTGCAATCCTTCAAGGTCACACTCAAAGCGCCTTGGGGAGAGAAGTATGGAGTTCGACGAGATCGAGTATCTGGAGAAGACAGTGGAAGAAGCGGAGGATCGAGAAGGCTCGAAGAAGAAGAAGAAGCAGCAGCAGCAGGAGAGAGACGAGAAGAGCGAGAGGAGTTACCGGAAGCGAGACGTAGACGATGATGATGCGGACATTGATTACGAGGAGGAGCGAAGAGGTAAGAAGTCTCGAGTCGAGGAGGAGAACGGCAGCGGCGAGAAGTCTGGCCGCGAAAAGGATAAGGATCGGCACCGGAGAGATAGAGACAGGGACAGGGACAGGGACAGGGACAGGGAGAGGGAGAGAGAGAAGGAGAGAGATAGGGAGAGAAGTAGCCGGGAAGATAAGGATCGAGAGAGGAGCAGCCATAGAGAGAAAGACAAGGATCGAGAGAGGGAAAGGAAAGAGAGAGAGAGGGAAAAGGAGAAAGAGAGAGATAGGGAACGTGAAAAAAAAGAGAGAAAGGAGAAGGAGCGAGAGACGGAAGAAGATAGGGAGAGAAGCAGAAGCAGGTCGAGAAGAGATAGGAGCAGAAGTGGGAGCAAGTCGAGGAGAGATAGGAGCAGAAGTGGGAGCAAGTCGAGGAGAGATAGGAGCAGAAGTACGAGCAAGTCGAGGAAAGATAGGAGCAGAAGTAGGAGCAAGTCGAGGAGGCATGAGATTGATCGTGACAAAGAAAGGGAGATTCGAGAGAGGGAAAGAGAACTTGAACTCAGAGATAGCAGGTGTTGCTTGTATTCTTTTCTTCATTTGATTATTACTTAATTGGAACAACTATTTTAGGATTCAGAGGTTCCGTTTCCTATTTTATTATGTCGTGATATCAGTGTGAGTGATCTAATGTCTGCCATCTTCGTTCTCTTTCTTGATCTTGTTGAATTTGATCTTCCATTAGAATACCGTCTTGGATTATTTACGGTGTAAAGCAAATTGCAACTAGAATCAATGCCTGCTTCTTCCAAAAATGGTTGAACTAGAATTAAAGAGTTACGATACTGAAGACCCTTGCTTTCACCAAATTTACTGATGGTTGATATTTGCAACTGAGATTCCAAATCTAGGATCCATAAAGTGTTTTTAGTATCAGTCTTATGCTTGGCTCGCGATGAAAAAACCAAAAGTTCATATCATTTGTTCTTATGTTGATGGTAATGTTTGTCTTTTTGGTGGCAACAATTCAAAGATGGATGTTTGTTTGATATCAATGATCTGTTAGGTGTACTGTTCTGTCTTTGAATAAAGTTTAATGTCTGTTTGTTGCGTAGGCTAGATTATGCTCAATAGTGCAGTATAAGTTGTGTACAACATCTAGAAGGATGATTATCTTATCTCATGTTTATCTTGGTTAGCACACGACTACCTAGCCTTATATCATGTATTAATTGTGGTCAACTCGATGTGATATTGTTGAAGAATGTGAATAGCGCCCTTTATGTGCAATGGAAAATGGGTATTTTCAGATGCATATTTTATTAGTTTGCTAAAAGAAATGGAATCTTTAGACTTTGGATTGATTATACATAAGAGTTGGTGGTGCTTGGCAAAATGGCTAACTTCTCTATAGGACATTGTTGGATTGATTCATGCTATACCATCATGTATTGTGTTGCCATATGCAGTTATTAACTTCATCATGCATTATTCATATTCCCTCCCATTAATAGGATATTATGTCAATTATATTCAAGGATACATTATGGTAATGGACTATCAGGAAAATTTACTATCAAAATATTCCCGTATCATAATAGAGTACCTAGCTTTCTAGCTTATGTTCTGATTGTAGGATTGGTTAGCAGATACCAAATTGGAGATTACCTCTGGACTTTTCTAATTACCGTTCGGAATTTTTGGGTTACAGGCGATTTAAAGAAAAGAAAGAAGCAATAGAGCCTGAGGCTGATCCAGAAAGAGATCAGAGAACTGTGTTCGCTTATCAGGTAGAAGTTCTGTTCCTCTTTCTTTTGCATATTTTTCAAGTCTTGAACCTTTTGGATTTTGTTGCATTTATTTCTTTTTATAATGCTTCCTTATTAATTGGTGATTTCAGATGCCTCTGAAAGCAACTGAGAGAGATGTATATGAGTTCTTCTCAAAAGCTGGCAAGGTTAGTTCGATTCCATTTTTTGTTGTGGTTCAAATATGTAGGTGTAAAATCTGTGCAGGTAATTTGATTATGGTCTTTGGTCATTATTTTGGTTTGAATATTCTTACTTGTTGCTGCATTCTCAGAATCATGGGAGATATTGCATAAAAGTGCATGCATTTTTTTAATTGCCTCTTTACCATAAGATGGTACTCTGTTGCAGTTTTGGGTAGTATAAAGGCTTTTTGGTGTCTCAACACTCTTTATGTGTAGGGTGAATTAACATGTGCACATCCCTTCAGTAATCTTAGGCACCATTAGATAGGTGCCAGTAATATGTACACCTGAAGTTTCTTGATGCTATTAAACTGCACGTTCATTTTGTCTGAAGATAATCTTCCTTTAATTTTCAGGTGAGGGATGTTCGCCTGATAATGGACAGGAATTCTAGAAGATCTAAGGGAGTTGGGTATGTTCCTTCTGCTTAACTATAAGTGAACTGTGTGCATGTAATCTGGAAAAGTAGCTAATAGCATATTGATTTCTAGAATCATGTTTAACTATATTCTTGAATGCACTAGCAATGCGATAATGATGAGAGATGATGGGATTACCTTGCACTCATGTTTAATCAATTCATGCAGCCCACACAAGGTAGACAACATAAACTTATGTTCCTTTTATTTCACATTATGTTTCCCGAGTATTTTCTAAATGAAACATGGAGGACACACTGGCTTCAACTTATAATGGGTTTGTTGGGCTTAAATTCCTCACCCAACTTATTGTCATTTTGATAGTATTTTTCTTGGGGATCACAATCTCGCTTGACATGTGTGTCTGAGGTCAAAATGGGGCTATGTGGCATTACCTTGTGCTCTTTTTACAAGGCTGCGCTCATGTTGTGTTGCTCTTATTCCTTATGTTTAGTATGATGAGCTAACAAATTCTATTACTTGGGGATCAGATTCAGCAAAAGAAACTCAGCTTGGGCTTCTCAGAGTTCTTGTGCCCCCCCACTTCTCTTTGCTGTAGCCTTATCCTTTATAAGTTGTGATTGTGACCTCTTTAATCTGTTGTGTGCTAACAAGTTAACCGTAATGCATCATTGAAACTTCAGGTACATTGAATTTTATGATGCAATGTCCGTTCCAATGGCTATAGCTCTCTCTGGACAACTACTTCTCGGGCAACCTGTAATGGTTAAACCATCTGAGGCTGAAAAGAATCTTGTTCAAAGTACTGCTTCTGCTGCTGGCACAGGTGGTGTTGCTGGACCATATGGACCAGTTGATAGAAAACTTTATGTTGGGAATTTACACTTTAACATGACAGAAATGCAGCTTAGACAGGTAACAAATTAGAAAGAAAATTTTATTCCTTATTTTGCTAAGACAGTGCCGAGGCATCGTGTCCTGGTTTGGCTAATTTTATTATAAAATATAGGAAGCTGGTATTGTTGGAAAGACTAATTCCTCTAACAGTGTCTTTCCTTGTATTTGTCCAGCTTTTTGAACCATTTGGTACTGTGGAGCTTGTGCAACTGCCACTTGACCTTGAGACAGGCCAGTGCAAAGGTTTCGGGTTTGTTCAAGTCAGTGATAACTTGTTTGATTACTGTTAGAATTAGAAGAATTCCAACCACAATTTTGTTTGATTGTTTTATTTACTCGTACATTCTTCTACAGTTTGCCCAAGTTGAGAATGCAAAGGCAGCCCAAAATGCTTTGAATGGAAAATTGGAGATTGCTGGACGAACCATTAAGGTTAGCTTATACTTGAAGCTTATATCTTTTTAACTATTGTTTCTGTTTCTACTGCTGTTTCACCTTGCTGCCTGCACTTTTTTTATGGTCAGAGCCCTGATATATTGCTTATGAACTCTAGGTTTCCTCTGTTACTGAACATGGTGGACAGCAAGATACAGCTGCAAAATCTGCAGACTTTGATGATGATGAAGGTGGTGGTTTGGTGAGTCAAGAATTCTCATGTTACTGCATACATTTTGACTTCTATATCTTTCCATGGCTTGATGCTTGACTTTTTTTAATGGCGTTTTTTTTGGTTATATTATACTATGATACATCATGACCCCATTGGCAGAGCCCCCCACCCCAACACACACACACACACACAAACAATGTTTAGGTGCATAATATGATGCTTTGATTGCAATCTGTATCTGGTAGATGCAGTTAGACTTTAAAGCTGTAAAAGTGAAAATGATGTGCCATATACTTCAGTTTGTGAATATGAAGATGAGTACAAAGAGATCTTTAGACTACATCTTAGTCCAGAAGGATGAATTTTTTGTTCATCTACCGTTTATTTCTGTCTTGTTAAATTGTTTGGAGCATTTTGTAAATTATGGCCACAACATTTGACCAGTACATTTATCAAGCACTAATTGATTCTCTTTGCTTTTAGATGTCTGGATGAAATATGGGGCCATATGCAGGGGCGGATCCAGAAATTTTTTTGAGTGGGGGCAAAAGTTTATTAAGGACAAAATTTTATTTTTAATGGGGGCAAAATTTTAATAAGAGTAAAATTTTACCTTTTTTTATGGGGGTAAAATTTAAAATAATCATTTTTTATAAAGGATTTGTTGGAGGCAGTGGGGGCAAGTGCCCCCATTGTAGATCCGCCCCTGGCCATTTGTTTGTGAGTCAAAGTTCTTCATTATGTTGCCCTTGTAGAATCTTCAATGGATGAAAATGAAGCTTTTACTGAAGAGTTGTATTGTTTTTCTGTGCAGGCTTTGAATGCCCAATCAAGGGCATTGCTTATGGCGAAACTGGATCGTACTGGTATTGCCACCAGGTTGGTTTTTGATACGAGGGTACTTCAGTTTTTTCGTTGGACTGCTTGTTCATATGCTTATGTTTCTTTCTTTCCTCAGTATCGCAGGCTCTCTTGGAGTACCTGTGCTTAATGGCTCAGCTCCAGCTCAGCAATCCATTAACATACCCATCCCAGGGCAAGCTACCATTGGAGCAGCAACACTTCCAGGGCAAGTTTTCCCTCCCCCAGCTTTTGAACCTATTGGCCAACCAAGCGAATGCTTACTGCTGAAGAATATGTTTGATCCCGCTACTGAGGTCTGTCGTTTTCTGTTTCTCGCCTCTACTCCATCATGTTATATACTGATTATTATGTAAAATTTTCAGACAGAACCAGATTTTGATTTGGACATAAAAGAAGATGTGGAAGAAGAATGTTCCAAGTATGGCCGGGTGAAACATATTTTTGTAGACAAGTAAGTGACTTGATGAAGCTACATGTTTGAACCTCTTTTATGCTTGAACCTATCTTTTAGGTGTTATTTTTGTTTGGATTCATTTTAAAGTTTTTGAATTTAATCTCTTTTCTGCCCACTCTTTTTGAAAAAATTCCTGGATGGTAGTGAGAAATATCAAATCAACTTTCATTTATGGGCATGTATTTAGTTACTTCCCGTAATATCTCTTGCGAGGCTTGAACATGATGAAGTTATGTCATGATGTGGATACATTGGAGTTGCAATTGATTCTTTATAACTGGTTTTTAACAATAACTTTCATTTAAATTGCAGGAAAGCTGTGATAATATTGATATTCGTAATAATAATAGCTCGCATGTGTAGAATTCTCCTAATGTGTTTTAAGGTTGTCCTTTAGTATTGGAATCTTTTAGGATTGTGCAGCACAAAGGCACCATTAAACTGTCCTGATCTGATTGATATGTTTCAAATTTTAGTTTCTGTATTGATGGGTCTACTTTTTTGCGAGTAGATGATCTGAAAGTGGTGTAATAGTGAAAGCTTTTAGAGTGCGTGGTTGTTCATTATGATTGTTGCTTTTTTCTTTTAATTTGGAAAATGTGATTTATATTTTAATTTCCCTTTTGCTTTACAGGAATAGTAGTGGCCATGTGTATCTTCGATTTGATAGTATAGATGCAGCCGCTAGAGCTCAACGTGCAATGCATATGAGATGGTTTGCACGGAGGTCAATTTCAGCAATTTTCATGGTATGTATTGGCAAGAGCTGCTTTGTTGGGTTAGTCATAATTTGATTGTTCCTCTGACTGGATATTTGATTCGTATTATGTACAGCCACCCCAGGAATATGAAGCTAAATTCATAAGCTGAGCTGAAGAAGCAAGTTATTGGAATCTGAAGTGGTAATAGTCTTCAGGTTTATGTTAATTGGAGCTTAGGTCTACTATTCTATGTTTTCTTTTTGTTCTTATCTTGTTATGCTATAAAACATTCTTACGTTGAGATCTAGTGTTAACCAGTCTTTGTAATTTGTGCTACAAATTTTTTTCCATTTACAATTTTGATACACTTTTTACTGTGCATTACTCTCCTGATATGTAATACTTATTGTGGTCAAAAGAATGAATTCATGCAATGATGGTTTGTTCCTGAATGAGTTTCATATTTCAGTTATATTTGGAGTGATTGTTGTTTTAATGGAAGACCAAATAAGTCGGGTTTTTGGGGCTTCGAGTTTTCGGGCTTTAGGTTGGCCTTCCTAATCCTAAACCAACCTTTTCTCAATTTTAGAAATAAGTTCTAGTTTGATCTTAAATTTAGTCGATTCAAGATGCTCATTAATTTTAGGTCATGTTGAGTTGCTGGTGGATTTTAAGCAGGTAGGGACGGCAATGGGTTGGTTTTGCTTAGGTTTGAGTCGTATTCCAAAATTTTAGCCTAGGTTTGAAGTTTGGTCTTAAGTTTGATCGGATTTGGAATTCAGGCTGAGAGTTTGGTTAGGATGTTCCAAAATTTTAGTCTAGGTTTGAAGTATGGTCTGAAGTTTGATCGGAGTTGGAATTCAGGCTCGAGTTTGGTTATGTTTTTACTTTCAAAATATAATGATTATATCTTAGTAAATATTATGATACAGTAAGTACTGTGTGAGAATTTAATTAGATATTTTTATAAAACGACAAGGTGGAAATCACACCTTTAGCCCAAAAGAAAGCACTGCTTAGCTCAAATGTAGGGTGTTTTTCAACCCAAAATCGACAAAGGTATGGAGAGCTGAATATTTTATTTTTCTTGGTCTCCAAGACACTAAGAAACAATAGCAATAAGTATATTCCAATCTGACGTTATTTTAAGGGAGACATTAAAGTCTTAATCTCTTAATTCACACTTGAAATTACCAACCCCTCGTTCTTATCCAATCATATACTAAAAGGCATAAACTAACTACTAGATTGAAAGTTTTTCTTTTTGTAACGGGCAACTTGCGGTCGCCATTTTTTAAATATATATTGAGTAAATTTTTATATTAACATAATAGCCTGTAAATTACGATAATGAGGAATTCTACATTAGGCAAATTTTATACGATAAATTCGATTGAGAGAACATAAGTAGGAGAAATTGAAGACAATCTTTAGTCTCATGCTCTTCATTTTACCAACTCGACCACCCACTAAGGCACAACTGGAAAGCTTCTAATAATTAATTTTATTAGACTGTCTTTAGTTGAGGTAATCGAATATTTTAATTCTCAGTTATCGTCTGCGGTCAAATTTCACTTGAAATTGGATTATTGGGGAGCAGTTTTTCAGCCTTGACTTTTCGCTGTTGTTAAGTCAAAGCTTCCCAAACATGGACATGAAAGGCAAATCCTCGAGGAATGGAATTTCTCCTTCTTCTATCTCTTAAAATTAAAGTAGTTTTCAAGAGTAGGAAATTATTTTTGTTGATTTCAACACCTAACAAAAATTTATACATGGTTAAAATAAAATATGTAATATGTACATGACAAAAATAGTAGTTATGTGATTTATCACCGTTAATTATATGGATCAAAAATTTAATGTCGCTTTATTTAAAAAAATAATAAAAGTTGAAATATTTTACCATCATTTTCTAATTCAGATTTGTATTAAAAAATAAATAAAATATATAATTTTTATAATTAACTCTTAATTATATCATATCGTCTTCAATTTGAAATTTAACAATAAAATAATTTGATATGTTAATTATAATTTATTGTCCAAATTTAGCTTGAAAATGTAAAATATTTTTTCGACTTTGATTTTTTTCTCATGCTAACAATGTTACAAATATCGTATTAGATTTAATATTAGATTAAATTATGGTATAGTACTATATAGATACTAGTTAATATTAAGTACTGTTTTGAACAATCTTTTAAATGTATAAAATAATCCTTCATTTTTCTTTAAAATTTGCAAAAATAATCTTTCAATATCGTACTGTATAATTTAAACCAATATTGTCTTAAAATATCACAATAATATAAATTTAAAACAACAATAATTTACTTATTTTTCTTAACATCATTTCACATATTCCACGTATAAATAATAACCACACTTAATATGAAAAAGATTATTTTATCATCATAGAAATAGAAAATTAAGAATATATTTGATAAAATACATAAAAATTAAATTATTTAATTTAAAAAATCTAAACACTTAATTAAAAAATTAAAAATTATACAGTAAAAATTAGTAAAATTACAGCTTCATTAGCATAATTTCTTCTGATTTTTTCCTTAATTATTCCTATATATGAAATTAATGAAATGGATATTTCAACGTGAAATTTAATCTAGTCTATTAGAACGTCTGGTGGTCCAGTGGACGCCGCCCCTGTTGACCACTAGAAGAACTTCCATGTCTACTCTGTATGTAAATTACTTGTGAAAGGCACTTCAAAGGTAGGTCAAAATTGCTAGACGCCATGCAATGTATATTATATATATATATATATATATATATATATATATGTCATTGCATACATCATAGATATAAACAACCTTCTACGAACACAAAGACAAGATCAGGAACAGAGAGAGAGATGGAAACTATGAAGAGGAGGGCTGAGGAAGAAGAAGTGGTGATAATTGGAGGAGGCATTGCAGGGTTAGCAACTGCTCTGGCTATGAAGAGAATTGGGGTTAGGGCTTTGGTCTTGGAAAGATCAGATTGTCTAAGAACTTCTGGAGCAGCTTTAAGTCTCTTCCCAAATGCTTGGATCGCACTGGATGCTCTTGGTGTCGCTCACAAACTCACTTCTGTTTATGCTCCTTTGTCAAAGTAAGTAGACTACTTCATTCCTCCTTCCCTCACACCTAGGATTGGTTTTAAGATTAGAATCGGGCATGGGTCGGGCTTCTGGTGACTTTTGGTTTGTTCAAAACTTTGATCCAGCTCAAGTCCTGTTTCCTCGTTTCTCCAAAGACCTTAGATCTTTTACTATTCTCATTGTTACATTATCACCCTCATATCCAGTTCAAAATTTCGCAATGAAGTGAGATTTAGAAAAGTTTGATAGTAAGTATCCTTATTTTTATATAATAGAAAGGTTGTTTTCAATAATCAGCTCTTAATATTAAGAGATCTGTCAATCCATCTAAAGTTGTTGAAGAAAAGTATATAAAATTGATATAAATAAACAAAACCCATTTCCCCTTTTGCTATTCTACACCTAAAATCTCTCACTTGTTGACTGGTTCAGTTTATAGGTATAGTCTACTGATGATAAGTTTTTATTTTATGGTAGGGGTTATGTAACCAACCTGGCCACTGGAGCTATTCAAGAAGTAACCATGAATGGAAACAAAGGGTTTGGACCTTGAATTCATAACCCACTTTTTGTTTAAATTCCAGTCGTCAGCAACTGTTTCTTTTGACTGATTAAACGTACCACTTTGATGTTCGATCAGGGCTGACAAACTCCATGGTCCACGAGCAGTTCATCGTACAACTCTACTAGAGGCTCTGGCAGAAGAACTACCACCTGAATCCATTCGTTTTTCTTCAAA
>JANIJH010000223.1:67616133-67645181 GCA_024520975.1 Erythroxylum areolatum | reverse complement strand
TCCTATTTCTCAGGGAGAGTGCAGCAAGGGGGCGACAGGTGGTGGATGAAGTACTTGAGGGACTCAATCTTTTACAAATATGTTTATGGAAGGATTGTTTCAGTTATGCACCATGATTGTGGAAAGCTGCCTGTTGTTGAAGATGGTGAACTTGATCAATCCAGTGTAAAAGAGTCATGAAGTGATGGTATATTATATAATACATGAATGTTCCTATTTAGCAAGATTTGATTTAGTTAGTGATGACATTTGATTTACTCATATTCAAAGTTTAAGAATTTACCTTTAATTAGATTTGATCATGGTCTCAAAATCTAATCAAACCAAAAAAATTAATTATATTAATTTAAAATTAATATATTAAATTAATATTAGTTGAACCTATAACTAACACCAATTCGATGTAAAATTTGTTTATTTATCAATAGACTTATATAAGTACACGTAATTAAGGGTGACAATAGGCCAAATTGTGGTTGGGAACTTCTGCTTAAGTTGAGGCCCGATCGAACACTAGATAGTTCGAAGCTGAGCTCAACCTAATTTTTAATTTTTAAATTAAAAACTGAAAATGAATTTTTTATAATTATCGCGCTTCTGATCAAGTCAAGTTTGAATAGTTCGAATTTGAGCTTAAGCTTGATTTGATAATATATATATATATATATAGTACAAAAGATGCGAAAATCAACAGCTAGATACGAATATGGTCAAATTAGGTCCCAAAAGTTGTGAAGGTCCATAAAGTTACTTATCTCCCTAAAAATAGTATTCTGGTTCAATTATAATCTCATATATAATTTAATTAAAAATTATATTTACATATTTAATACCTTTAATTTAAGAATTTGAAGTGTATGTATCATGAGTCTACACAGAGTCTTTATTCCTAATAATTTGAGTAATTAAATTTGAGATATACATATCACAAGATTAAAGATGGCCCAACCCAAACCCTAACACATATAATCAAAACGATTTCGTTTTGCGAAACATAATGTCATTTTTATATTTTTAATTAAAAATGTTGCTTTCTAAAAACATCATTGTTACATTCTTAATTAAAAACAATTCGGATTTGACCAATTTGGACTCAAGTCAAATTGGGCTCAAGCTCGGGCTTCCTATCTAGGGCTCAATTGGGCTAACAATTGTCAACGGGGCTCGTGCCTGCATCATTGTCATCCCTAATGACAATAACATTTTAGTAAGAGTTTCATTGATATGTAGAATTTGAAGAGATTCAAAAATACACAATATTATCTCTAATTAGTAAAAAAATTGTTTTCGATTAACTCATACGAAAAAATATATAATAAAATAAAATAAATAAAATATAGTAGAATAATATTCAAATCACAAAGTTTTTTAGTATAAATGAGTCAATTAAGTGTAGAATGACCTTAATTTAATTAGGTTTTACATCGGATTAGATTAACCTCGAGTTCAGACTCGAGTTAAACTTGATTAGTTTCTTTTTTAATTAAAAATTTTAAAACAATATATATCAGTTAACTTAATATTTTTAAGGTTCAAACCAAGTAAATTTGGGTGAAAAAGCTCGAAATTAGCTGAAGTTTATTTTTTATATATATAAATAAATTCTAATTTGTCGTATAATTAAATCAACTCAAGTTAAATTGGTTAACTCAGGTTGGACTGTTTCGCTAAGTCATTCAAAAAATACATAAACAAAGCATTTGGATTCCTTAGCTAAGTACTCTTTAGCTGTTAAAAATATGATCAAGCCTCGACCCTCTTCAATAACTGAGGAGAATTCACGAGGAAGGTACACTTCTGAATCAGCAAAACAGGTCTCTCAATTGGACACAATTATCATAAGCCTACCTATTCAAATGACAACCCTACTAAGTGTCTGTTTGGATGGGCTTATACCAGTAGAGCTTTTATCAGTAGAGCTTTTCTGAGAAGAACTTTTCTAAGAAACCAATTGATTGTTTGACTGTCATTTAAAAAAGAGATTTTTTGAAAAAATTTCATACAGTAGGCTATTTGACAACATAAAAATAAAAAGCACTTTAATTTTAATTAAATTTTATTTTGTAATAAAAATTATTAATACATATAAATATTATTTAAAGTATATTAAATAATACGCAAAGCACAATATATTAATTATCATATAATTTTAAACTATATAAAATATAAATGAAAATATATCTAACCAAATCTTTTATATGGATTATAACATAAGTAAAACAAATATAAAAATAAATATTAAAGCATATAAAAAGTCAAATAATATAATACAATTCCCAAAATAAACGTAAAGATGGGTTTGTGGGCATTGTGAGAATTAAGTATAAAACATAAGGACAAAAGAGATTAAAAAATAAGTTCATTAATTAATCTAAAAAATCTACTGAAAAATGCTTTTTGGAGAAGCTCAAGAAGCTCCAAATTTGAGCTTATTAAAAAGTTGTAATTTAGCTGTCAAAAAAACTACATCTACTCAAAAAGTGCTTTTTCCTTTTACAGCTAATCATTCATTTTTTTAAAGCTTTTGTGGTAAAAAAAATGCTTATTCATCCTTTAAAAGCTCAACCAAATAGGCACTAAGGTTTCATCACCACCTTGTATTCTTCGAATGTAAAACTGAAACACCCACAAGTTTTGTCTATCTGTAAATTGTTAAGACACTCATCCCACATTGGTGGGATGAGAGTGTGAGAGGAGGAAGGAAGTCTATAAAAGAAGGCTATCTCCTCCTCTTTCAATACACCAAAACAAAATTCCACTTTTATGTATAAATAAGAAGATTAATTTTGTAATCCCTAATTTTCTTTTATAGTGAAATTCTTCTCTCTTCTTGATTTTTATCCTATTGGAGTTTTCCACGTAAATTTCTTGAATTCTTTAATTTCTTCCTTATTTCCTTTATATTTTCCTTTCGTGCTTTCTTTTTCAACAAGTGGTATCAGAGCTATACTTGGGTTAAGTTTAAATTTATTTACCGTATGCTCTGTGGTTGCCACTTAGTGTGGATCCTCCACATCAAAACATAAATTAGATTTTGCGATACTCTCGGGTGTGCACGACACGCTTGCGGGACCACCTTTCGGTTTTCATACCTAGTGGGACCTACTATCGGCTGATATTCCTAAATTGCTTAGTGTCATCATTTGTGAGGCTCGTTTTGTGTGTGGCCCACATAGTTACTATTCACATGTGGGGTCGACTTACATGAGATAGTGGGAGGAGCTTTTTGGCAAAATGTCAGAAGTAAAAGAGGAATATAAGATGGATAAATTCAACGGTAGAAATTTCTCGATTTAGAAGATGAGAATGAGGGCTATCTTGGTGAAAGATAAGTGCCTCGTAGTGATCGTCAAAGGATCATATAATATCATCGATGAAAAATGGGAAGAAATGGATGCAAACGCAACACCAAATTTACATCTCGGATTGGCAGATGACATATTGTCAAGTATAGAGGAGAAGAAGACAACCAAAGAAATTTGAGATTATCTTACAAGTATATACGAGGCAAAGCCCTTACATAACAGAATATTTCTCAAGAGGAAGCCAATACATTGAATTCTCTATTTTCACAACTCCAAAACATGGGTTGTGTGATAAGGACGAGTAAACGAGCAGAAATTCTACTTTAGAGTTTACCAGATTCATACGATCAACTCATCATCAACTTAACGACCAACTTACCTATGGAAAGTTTGAACTTCGACAATATTGTGGCTGCGATCATTGATGAGGAAAAGAGGTGTAAGAATAAAGAGGGATCCTCATAGCAAGTAGAGGTATTGGCGGTGACGAGAGGTAGATCGATGAAACGTGGTCCCAGTGGGAGTCAACAACACAGTAGATCAAAATCTCGAAGTAAGAAAAATATTAAGTGCTACAATTGTGGCAAGAAAGGTCACTACAAGAAATAATGTTGGAACTTGAAACAGAGTTCTAATCCTCAGGGAAGAGTTGCCGACCCTCAAGGAAATGTTGTAAGCAGATCAGACGACAATAATGCCTTGACCTGTGAAAAATCAACAACACATGATGGCAAGAGGATGACACAGGATGTGTGGTTGGTTGATTCTGGTGCAACCTATCACATGATCTTTCGTAAAGAATGATTTTGTCACTATAAACCAGTCTCAGTAGGTGTTGTATATAGCTGCAGTGATCAAGCCATGAATGTTGTTGGAATTGAATCTATCAAAATGAAGATGTACGATGGACCTGTTCGTACCATTCAACAGGTACGACATGTTGAGGGAATTCGAAAGAATCTATTATCGTTGGGACAATTGGATGACCTCGGCTGTAAGATGGAGTGTGAAAGGGGAATCATGGAGACAGTTTGCTGAGCGTTAGTGATAATGAAGGCAAAGAAGATTTGGTGGATGGAGAAGCTTCAATTGCCTCGAGTAATAATGAGAGGTCTTTGATGATATGACACAGGAAACTTGGTCATATGTCGGAGCAAGGAATGAAGATTCTCATAGACTGGAAGCTACTTCCTGGGCTCACAAAGGTTTCACTGCCATTTTATGAGTAGTGCTTGAGAAGCAAGCAGTATCGGTTGAAGTTCAACACATCGGGCTTTAGAAGCACAAATGTTTTAGAACTGATTAACTCTGATGTATGGCAAGCATCGGTCGTATCCCTGGGAGGAGCAAAGTACTTCGTATCATTCATTGATGATTATTCTAGGAGATGTTGAGTGTATCCAATCAAGAGCAAGGGAGATGTGTTTCAGAACTTCAAGGAATACAAAGCGCGAGTCCAATTGGATACAGGAAAGAAGATAAGGTATCTCAGGACAGACAATGGAGGAGAATACACTGGTGCAGAGTTTGATAGTTACTATAAGTAAAATGGTATCAAGCGACAGTTCACCATGGCATATACTCTATAGCAGAACCGTGTGGCAAAGCAGATGAACAGAACATTACTAGAGAGAACCAGGGTGGTGACAGTTGGTCTGGAGAAGTCCTTTTGGGCTGAAGCTGACAACACTGCTTGTTATATGATCAACCGAGTGATTTGAGGACATAGATGGAGTTATGGACAGGTAAACCAATAGATTATTCTAGCCTTTGTGTTTTTGCAAGTCCTGTATATGTGATGTACCATGCCCAGAATGTTTCACAGTTGGATCCGAAGTCTAGGAAATGTATTTTCTTGGGCTGTACTAATGGTGTAAAGGGGTATCACCTATAGGATCCCACTACTCGCAAGGTTGTTATCAGCAGGAATGTCATCTTTATAGAAGATAAGGACTGTAGTGAAGATGCAGATACATCAGGGTCAGATATTACGGTGATACCGGTGAATGAACATACTTCTGAAGTAGTGTCGGATCAAAATCCTGTGGAGAATGATGCTGAAGTCGATGAAATCAGACGATCTGATGCTGAAGTCGATGAAATCAAACGATCAACTCGCAGAAGGGAAGCTCCCAGTTAGCATTCTGATTATATTATGGATAGCAATGTAGCATACTGTCTACTTACTGAAGATGGAGAACCATCAACCTTCCAGGAGGTAGTAGGCGGTTCAGATGCGTATCAGTGGATAACAGCAATGCAGGAGGAGATCGAAGCTCTGCATAAGAATTAGACTTGGGATCTTATATAGCTACCATCAGGGAAGAAACCCTTTGGCAACAAATGGGTTTTCAAGATCAAAAGAAACAGTGATGACCAGTTGAAGAGGTATTGGGCAAGATTGGTGGTCAAAAGATATGCTCAAAAAGAAGGTATTGATTTCAATAAAATATTCTCAGCTGTGGTTCGATTAACTACCATTCGTATAGTTCTGGCATTATCAGCAGTGCATGATTTAACTCTAGAACAGCTAGATGTAAAGACAGCTTTTCTTCACGATGATCTTGAAGAAAAGATTTATATAATGTAACCAGAATGTTTTGAAGAAAAAGGAAAAGAGAAATTGGTTTGTAGGTTAAACAAATCTCTATACGGACTCAAGCAGGCGTCAAGGTGTCGGTATAAGAGATTTGATTCTTTCATCATGAGTCTGGCATACAATAAATTACACGCAGACCCTTGTGGGTATTATAAGAGGTTTGGAGGTGATGATTTTGTCATATTGTTATTATATGTTGACGTCATGTTGGTTGCAGGCCCCAACAAAGATCGTATTCAAAAATTAAAGACTCAGTTGGTTAGGAGTTTGAGATGAAAGACTTGGGACTAGCAAACAAGATTCTTAGGATGTGAATTCACTAAGACAGAAACAATAGGAAGATCTGGCTTTTTCAAACAAATTACCTGAAGATGGTCTTGTTACAAACAATCAATCACGACAATCAAAGAAATAAGTGCAAAAATAGCAAAATACACAGATTTACGTGGTTCACCAAAATTTTGGCTACGTCCATGGCGGCTAGGGTTTTATTTTTCACTATGAACGTTTTCAACAACAAGATACACTAGGAGAATGGAATACAAAAGTTGGATCCGCGAACGTAGGCCTGGTGTAAAGTCCAAAATGTTTTATCAGGCTCCATATCTCAACAGGTCTTACGACGCTTCATAATATAGGACTGCAAGCTAGTATCTACCCCACTCCCTGTTAATTCCAAGTTGTCCTCTGAGATGAGTCCTAGCAGTGAAGCAGAGATTATAGAGATGTCTCGAGTACCGTATGCATCAGCAATGGGTAGCCTGATGTTTACCATAATGAGCACCAGACTAGACATTGCACATGCAGTGGGAGTTGTGAGTCGGTACATGGCAAATCCTGATAGAGAACATTGGATAGCAGTGAAAAGAATTCTTCATTACATCAAAGGAACGCTGAATGCTGCATTATGTTACAGAGGATTAGACACAGGTATTTGTGGCTATGTTGACTCAGATTATACATATGATCTCGACAGAAGCAAGTCCACCATCGGATATGTGTTCTTACTAGCTAGCGAAGCTGTAGGCTGGGTATCTAAGCTACAGTCAATTGTGGCTACATTAACAACAGAAGCAGAATATGTCAAGCACATACAGGAGATAATTTCTCTATTTTGTAACAGCCAGAGTGCTTTGCATCTTGCAAAGAATCCAGCCTTTCATGTCAAGAGCAAACATATCTGAGTACGGTACCACTTCGTTCGTGAGATAGTGAAGAAAGGGGCGATTATTGTGAAAAAGATCAACACGAAGCAGAACATGGCAGATGTTCTGACTAAGGTTGTCAACACAGATAAGTTCATATGGTGTCATT
Source organism: Erythroxylum areolatum (assembly GCA_024520975.1). Taxonomy (NCBI): domain Eukaryota; kingdom Viridiplantae; phylum Streptophyta; class Magnoliopsida; order Malpighiales; family Erythroxylaceae; genus Erythroxylum; species Erythroxylum areolatum. The sequence goes on along the minus strand of JANIJH010000223.1, from coordinate 67,637,963 downwards.
CCTCTTGTGGCCTGATAGAGACATAAGCAGCATGGAGCTGAGAGAGAAATAATGGTGAAGATTAATTGACATCCAATTCAATCTTCAAATGGGAGAATGTTAAGACAAGGAAGCCTATAAAAAAAAAAGGCTATCTCCTTCTCCTTTAATGCACCAAAACAAAATTCCACTTTTATGTATAAATTAGAGGATTAATTTTGTAATCCCTAATTTTCTTTTATAGTGAAATTCTTCTCTCTTCGTGGTTTTTACCCTATTGAGGTTTTTCATGTAAATTTCTTGTGTTCTTTTTCTTCCTTATTTTCTTTATATTTTCCTTTCCGTGCTTTCTTTGTCAGCATAAATACCTTCCAAAGACTTATATCATTCCCTACATCAAACCCGACCCAAAAATATTTATAAGAGCTTAGGCTTGAGATGTGTAATCCAAGCTCAATTCTAATTAAGCCTCAAATGGCTTAAAGCTCGTTCGAGCTCAAATTAAGCTTCATTTTAATATCAATTTTAAATTATTTGATTTAATTTTAAAATGACAAAACATCTTTCCTACAAACACTCAAGTTTTGAGTCAAAAAGTTCAAGTTCAAGTTTAGCTTAAATTTTGAAAATCAAAATTTTATAAAAAAAAGTTTAAACTCGTTAATTTTAGTACCAAGTCTATAATCAAAGATTTTTCTATAACTAATAAAAAGGGATAGTAAACTTTTAAGTAGAAATTAAGAATTGGATACTAAATTTGAAACTTAAACTAAAATTAACTTCGAATTAATTAATTTAGTTTGAAATCATCAGAAATTCCTCCAAGTATTACTTATATATAAAATACTGAAATATAATCCAAATTTTTCTACTCCGTTGAATCTTCTATGTATAATTTAGTGTAGTATAGACCAAAATTGCTACTCTAACGTCATACAATAGCTATGCATTGCCATTACGTTACATCACCATTCATATATATATATATATATATATACACAACTTCTAGATATCCATAAAGATCAGTTCCAGGTTGAAGTGCAGAGAAAAATGGAGGCTATGCAGAGGGTTGAGGAAGAAGAAGTAGTGATAGTTGGAGGAGGCATAGCAGGTTTAGCGACTGCTCTGGCTGTGAAGAGAATTGGGATTAGAGCTTTGGTCTTGGAGAGATCAGTTTGTCTAAGAACTTCTGGCGCAGCCCTAGGTCTTTTCCCAAATGCTTGGATTGCACTTGATGCTCTTGGTGTCTCTCACAAACTCAGTTCCCTTTATGCTCCTTACTCCAAGTTAGCCCTTAATCTCAATGACCCATGTTGTTATTCCTACTAGAAATCCTCCATTGATGATTATTTTCGTGCTCCTCTGTTTGTTCCTGACAGGGGATATGTGACCAATATTGCAACTGGAGCTATTCAAGAAGTAACCATGAGTGGGAACCCAAGGTTTGGAGCTAGAATTGGTGAAACTTTTGGTAGATTTTTCAATCCTCAAAAGCTGTTTGGATAACCAAATTTGTGGTTTCAGGACTCGGACGCTTCAGGGACCACGAGTGGTTCATCGTAAAGCCTTGCTCGAGGCTCTGGCACAAGAGCTGCCACCTGATTCGATTCGTTTCTCTTCGAAGCTCGTGTCCATAGAAAAACAAGACAAAGGGGATGATTCCATAGTTATTGTACGTTTGGAAGATGGGACTACCATTAAATCAAAGGTTTGCTCTGCAAGTGACCTATTGCTTATAGCATTGGATTGTCAGTATGATTAGTAACAAAACTTCAAGCTCACTTCATGTTTTGACTATGGCAGATCTTGATAGGCTGTGATGGGGTGCACTCAGTTGTGGCTCGTTGGCTAGGACTCAGTATACCAGCTGATTCCGGTCGATCGGCGGTACGTGGATTGTCGATTTATCCTCAAGGTCATGGATTTGAGCAGCAAGTCCAGCAATTTGTAGATGCAGGCAAAAGGGCTGGTTTTGCTACTCTAAATAACAATGAGATCTACTGGGTTTTTATTTGCCATACTCCTCCAAAAGGTTAGTGATATAGACTGATTTTGAAGTTTCTTAGGTCTGATCTTTTTTAGCCTGAATTTAGATTGGTGTTATGGATTGGGGAGGGTTGAGAAAACCTGATTGGCCCGAGTTGATCAGATTTCGAGGTGATGTGATTAACTCTATTCATTTCAGGGGAAGAAGTTGCAAGAGAGCCAGAGCTAATACAAAGAGATGTGCTTGAGAAGTTCGCAAAGAACTTTCCTTCAACATATCTAGATGTGGTCCAACACGCTGAAGTTTCATCATTGACATGGGCTCCATTGATGTTGAGGTACCCATGGGACGTAATCTTCGGAACACTAAGCAAAGGGAACGTTACGTTGGCCGGAGACGCCATGCATCCCATGACTCCTGATCTAGGCCAAGGCGGTTGTTCGGCGTTAGAGGACGCAGTTGTATTGGGTAGGCACATCGGCAATTCGTTGATCGAAAATGGCAGACTTGTTCCCAAGGATGTGGTTCGAGCCTTGGATGGGTATGTTAGAGAAAGGAGGTGGCGCGCCGCCGCACTGATCACGGCGTCCTATTTCTCAGGGAGAGTGCAGCAAGGGGGCGACAGGTGGTGGATGAAGTACTTGAGGGACTCAATCTTTTACAAGTATGTTTACGGAAGGATTTTTGCGGTTATGCACCATGATTGTGGAAAGCTTCCTGTTGTTGAAGATGGTGAACTTGGTCAATCCAGTGTAAAAGAATCATGAAGTGATGGTATATTATATAATACATGAATGTTCTTATTTAGGAAGATTTGATTTAATGTTTAGTGATGACATTTGATTTACTCATATTCAAAGTTTAAGAATTTACCTTTAATTAGATTTGATCATGGTCACAAAATCTAATCAAACCAGAAAAATTAATTTAAAATTAATATAATAAATTAATATTAATTAAACTTATAACTAACACCGGATCGAATTGATCTAAAAATTGTTTATTTATCGATAGACTTATATAAATACACGTAATTAAGGGTGACAATAGGCTAAACCGAGCTCAGGAGTTTCTGCTTAGGTTAAGGCCCAATCGAGTATTAGATACTTCGAAGCTTAGCTCGACCCAACTTAACCTGATTTTTAATTTTTAAAATTAAAAACAAAAAACGAAATTTTTTCTTAATAATTGTAGAGTTTCATATTAGGTCGAGTCTGGACAGTTCGAGTTTAAGCTTGAGCCTGATTTGATACTAGACCAGACGATTTCGTTTTGCAAAACACAATGTCATTTTTATATTTTTAAGTAAAAATATCGTTTTGTGAAAAACATCATTGCTACGTTTTTAATTAAAAATAATTCAGGTCTAGCCAATTGGGCTCAAGCTCGAATATCTCGGACCCAATCGAGCTCAATCTCGACCTTATCATCTAAGGGTTGGTTAGGCCAACAATGGTCAACCAGGCTTGTGCCTGCATCATTGTCATCCTTAATAACAATAATATTTTAGTAAGAGTTTCATTGATATTTAGAATATGAAGAGATTTAAAAGTACGTAATGTTATCTCTAATTAGTAAAAAAATTGTTTTCGATTAACTCACACGAAAAAATATATAATAAAATAAGATTAATAAAATATAGTACCATAATATATAAACCACAAATATTTTTAGTATAAATGAGTAGATTATAAGTGTAGAATAAACTTAATTTAATTAGGTTTCACGTCAAATTAGATTAAGCTCAAGGTCAGACTCAAGTTAGACTCCATTAATTTCTTTTTTTAATCTAAAATTTTAAAACAATATATATCATTTAACTTAATATTTTTAAGGTTCAAACCAAGTAAATTTGGGTCGAATAGCTTGAAATTAGTTTAAGCTTACTTATATATATATAAATAAATTCGTATAATTTAACCAACTCAAGTTAAATTGGTTAACTCTGGTTGGACTGTTTCGCTAAGTCATTCGAAGAATACACAAACATTGCTTACAAACAAAGCATTTAGATTCCTTAGCTAAGTACTCTTTAACTGTTAAAAATATGATCAAGCCTCGACCCTCTTCAACAACTGAGGAGAATTCACGAGGAAGGTACACTTCTGAATCAGCAAAACAGGTCTCTCAATTGGACACAGATTATCATAAGCCTACCTATTCAAACGACAACCCCACTAAGGTTTCATCACCACCTCGTATTCTTCGAATGTACAACTGAAACACCCACAGGTTTTGTCTGTCTGTAAATACCTTCCAAAGACCTATATCTTCTCTTCCTTCCCCACCGGATTATCAAAACCTCGTCAATCATTTTAGAAGTAATCTCTTCTTGACTGCCAAAGTTCTTGCTCTTGCTGTTCGTGTCCTTCTCTTTATCCTGTTCGTCGCTGAGCTGCATTAGCTGCTGAGCGGCGACCAACTCCGAATCTGATAAGCCCTTCTGGGATTTCTGTTGTTTCGCCATGAATGGTACGAACATGGATCGACAAGGGAAGGGTTACCAAGAAAGGTGAGAGCTTGTTGGCTCGCTTATCTGGGTTTGCGTGCTTTTATGAGTTTGGCGTGTATAGAGACTAGAGAGATTGATTTTGAAGCGTACTGTACGTGTTATGTGAAACTACTGCGTTGGTGACATGAAGATGGCTCGAAGATGTGTATCCGATTTTTTTCCTTTTATTATTATTATTTTTTACTTTCATTTCTTGACCGTTTCAACCATCGAAAAACAAAAAGTTACTGAATTTTAGATAATTGGTCAAACAAGCCTTTCCTTATTGGAGTCAACCAGATTGATTCAAGTTCAATACAAATTGTGTCGTCAACGTCAATGAAAATTATCGTTCAAAATAAAGTTCACAACCTAACAAATTTAAGCAATATTTTAAAAATCCAGCCGATATGAGGGGCAAAAATTTTAAACCAGTTAATTTTTCGGTTTAGTTTAGTTAATAAATTTTGTTGTTAAAATCGATCATTTCACTAATTAATTATCAATTTTTGAAAAATAATAAGTTTTTATAGACTAATTAATTTTCACTTAATAATTTTTTTTTTAATTAAATTTTAAAATTGTTGATAAATAAAGATAGTCTTCTTTAATTATTTTTTAAACCCTTTAATTTTATTTAATTTTTAATTGATTTTATGATAACCTAATACCGATTGAACTTTTTAAACCTCAAATCTCTTGCCTTGTCGTTTAATTTCTGATTCGGTTTTTAAAACATTAAATTTAACCATTTCAAGTTTTCAATTTGATTTCTTATAAAAATTCTTCATAATTTTTAAATATTGAAGTAAGAATTGACTTCTAAATTTACGTCCAACTAAATATTTAAATTAATTCCACTCTTCACTTACTTTAAACTTTTAATTTGTTGAATAATTTATTTAGAATATATATTTTATAAATTATTCGTACACTTAAATTTTTAATTAAATACGTTTCAATCTTTAAGTGAATAAATAAAATTATTTATTTTTTATTACAATGGAAGTGATTTCCAATTTTTCTAATATAAAAATAAATTGCACAAAGGAGAAAAAGAACATATATAAACCCTCTCTAAGGAGAAAATTAGGTTTCTCTTACAATTTCTTATTTTGAGGACTTTAAGGTAATAGTTTTGTGATTCAATCAAAGACTGACATTTTAGGAGAGTTCAAAGAATGACACCAAGAATGTTTGAGACTTCAGACTCTTGACTCATTTTTCATAAAGATTGAAAAAGCATTCCAATGTTAGGAACTTTTGTGGAAAACTTTAGTTGATTGTTTTTTTAATAATAATTATAATAAAAATAAAAATTATTCTCACTCAACTTCCCTCTCTATATAGGCCGATAATGATATTTTCCGGCCAACTATCCGACACAGTACATACCGACCGATATCTATCAATTTATATAGTTTGGGCCTATCCAAGTAGAAACTGGCACTAACTTTGAAGGTAAACCAACCCTTGTTTCTGAACAGGATCCGTTTGACTGCATATGGGATGATCATTCAACTTGGGAGCTTTCAAAACAAAATCATGGAATTCAGGTATTGCAAATAGGGATTCCTGGTCAACCAAAGATCTGAATGAAGCTAAAATTGAGAGAAATGGCATTAACCATAGAGGAAAGCATCAGATTAAACAGGAAATTATTTCTAGAATTGCATAATTATCTTCAAATTAGGTACATAGATCGAAGACCGTGTCCAGACACAAACAATGAAACAGGAGTACGTGAACAAAGAAGTGGTCTGAGACACTTATATTCATTCCCAACATTATGGAGGGAATAATTTATGATAGTAATGCTCTTTCTTAGAAATACAGACTCACATAATGTGAAGACAAAACTCCTAAAAAACCAACAGGAAATTTAATTAAAGAATTAATGAAAAACCCCTGTAAAACCAAAAAATAAAAACTCATGTGTCATTCTCCTCCAACCCATAGTATCTACATCTCCAAACTACAGCTTTTTCTTACCCATCAAAAATTCACCTGGCCTGGCCATGAACCATATCACATTCATTAGTGTTACATTCACATGTACTGAAGAACACTCAGGTGCAACTCCATTGCAACTGAAGCACCATTTTATGACTTTATTCACTAAATCTTAGTCACAGTTTAATCCACAAACTTCCAGGACTGGTCCGTCTCTCGACACAAATGGGTTTATTCTAACCCACAGAAGTGTTAAGATTGAAGCCAGCAGGATGGACCAGACCAATATGATGGTTGGCATTCTATCTTGTTTCCCAAGAAGACCCTTGAGGAATGGATATAGGTGCATAATGACCCAGAATGCGAAGAATAGCCTACCGAATAGAGGACCCCATGAATCGTAACCATTGTTGATCGCATCTGAGACGCCAACTACGACTCCCACTATGTTTATGATCAACAAAGTCATGGGTGGGATTAAGAGTGAAGTCCACTTGAATATGTAAAGCTCTGAGAACGCCCCGTCGTCTGCTGCTTTTGATGTCACAGTGAAGTTCGTGTTAACACCAGCCAAAACCTTGAGTAAACCCTGGAATAGAGCGAATAGATGTGATGACACGCCTCCAATCACCCAAAACTGCTCATTTCTCCACCAGTCATCTATACCAACACCACCCCACTGCATTTCAAGGATACCTGTTGCGGCTATGGAAATGAAGAGCGCCATGAACAGAATACTTGCGTAGTTGCTAATCTGTACAATGTCAAGGTCAAGTGTTCTCAGATGCAGAAATGAGATTCATAGCTAATTCAGTACATCAAATGAAATCAAGTGACTGAACAACCCGGCTCATTTATATAAACTTACATTATTGAACTAAAAAACCTCGAGATGATCAATAGTGAGCTATAATAAATGGCATCAATATAAAAGCCATAGAAACAGTACTTGAATCCCTTTGACCGACAATCAATTTTCACATCTATTAAGCATGAATTAAACAAAAGCTCTAAAGCAGTACAATATTAAAAAGTTGAGGTAGAAACAATCATATGATTGAGAGAGTTACCTCAGGAACAATGAATTTTCCAGTCAGAAGGCAAATTGCAGGAAGGGTGCAATAAACAAGCAAGGGAATGGATGTCCAAGGATATACGACCGAGTTTATATAGGAAAATCGTTCCAACCATTTCAATCCCCCACCATAACCATACCAAATAGGGCAATGTCTGCTCAAGAAAATCTCAACAGAACCAAGGGCCCAACGAAGAACCTGATGTAGACGATCTGAGAGGTTTATAGGAGCTGAACCCTTGAATGCAGGCCTCTTAGGTATACAGTATACAGATCGCCATCCATGGGAGTGCATCTTGAATCCCGTCAGAATATCCTCCGTCACGGATCCATATATCCAGCCAACCTGATTTGATTTTAGAATTTAGAATGTGAAAAGGAACATTTTATACCATAAGTAAAACTCAGCCAATTACTTTCTGTAAAATTTTGTTTCTTTTTTGAACTTACTTCCTTTCCCCATTCAGTCTTATCTTCATAACCACAGCTTATAACTTGGATAGCTTCTCTAAGAAGTGATGCAGGGCTAGCATCATGAGGAACGCCGCCATTCTGCAAAAGAGAAGAGGCCACGAACACTGGAGACTGCCCAAACTTTTTCTCCAATTTTTCTAGGGAGGTTTCAGATGACTTCACAGTAGTTGACCCTGCAATTGCAACCCCAAAAAATTTGTTTCTAGCTTTTCAAGATCTAGAATGAGAAAGCAATACAAAACTCAAAGAGCAGGAAGTTAAACCCATACCTTCAATTCCCTCAATATTTTCTAGAGCATGTATCTGTTTTGATGTTTCCCTATTCTTTGACTTTTTCTTGTCCTTTTTGTCCTTATTTGCCTTTAACCTTTTGTTCTTCCGAGATCCACAGCAAAGGCAGCACCATTTAGGCCAACAGTTGCAGGTCTTGCCTGGAGGTTTCTTTGTGACAGGTGCATCATAGCCATAAAGTGCTTGCCTTCGGAAAACACATCCAGTTCCAACATAAATTGGTCCTTGCAATCCATCTAATCCTTTCATGTTGATCTGTTACAACGTGTGATTATTAGCTTTCTTTATGGAATGGTAAAAGGAGAATCAAAGAAAAATGAAATAAAACAACACAAGTCAAATCTACATACATCGAAAAATACAACATTCCTATTTGAATATCTATCGTGACGATCAATGCCATCAAATCTCTGAGGAAACTGCACATAGCAAATTTTCTTTCCTGATTGTGGATCCATCATGAAACACATAGCTTCTCTAAGGGCTTTGCTGTTGTTGATGTAATGATCACAATCAACATTCAGAAGATAAGGAGCATTTGATAGAACTGCAGAGACTCGAACCTACAAAAACCAAAAATGGTTAGAAAGCTATTCAAGCATAGGCCATTTTCCAGTTATTGGAAAGATATTAAGCTGGGTTAGCAAGTAATTCAGCAGTAATGTAAGATTTTAATTCATACCAAAGCATTCATTGCACCAGCCTTTTTATGATGTTCAAATCCCGGTCTCTTTTCACGAGAAACATAAATCAGACGAGGTAACTCATTTCCTTCTACGTCACGAACACCACTATGACCAAGAAAGACCTGCAAAGCCAGATTTCAATCATTGTTTCTATCAAACGAAAACACCCAACAATTTTTCAGAAAGAACCGTCAACTTGTTGACAAAAGTAGACTAAGTAGCTTAATCTCATAATTATGGCTTTCAGTTATTATCAGACTGACAAACTGAGTTAGGAAACCAATAAATACACAGTTGTTAAAATTATACTGGAAGTTACAGAGAGCATACCCAATGTCATTAGCATTCATTCATAAGGCACTTATCATTGAAGGCCGATACAACTTTCACTTCTAAAATTGTATTAAAATGATAACAGATGATAGATGAATGTACAATGAAACACCACCTCACCTGAATCATGCCAGGATGATCGCGTACACTGTTCCCAGGCCATGGAGTTCCATCTTGCATTGTCCAGCCATCTTCTGGGACCTTTTGTGCAGTAGCAACCAGTCCATTTATTTTGACTTTAAATTCTTCATAATCTCTCTGGGGTCAACATCATATTGTAAGGAAAGAGCACATTTGCACGATGATAAAAAATTATTTAAGTGAAATGTTGACAAATTAGATAGTCTCGAAAGAATATCTACTTGCAGCAGATTTGAGCCAGATAGAATCTAAAATCAATCATGACAACAGGAAATAACAAACCTTCATAGCCCGCCTTTCCCTGACAAAAGCAGGATGTACTTTATTCTTTAAGTAGTCCATCTTCTGACAAAAATACCACTCAGGGGCCCGTGGCTCAATATTAAACTTTTTACAGAAAGGGACCCATTTCCGAGCAAATTCAGACGTCTCAGAGAGTGCTTCAAATGTAAGCATGGCAGCACCATCATCCGAAACATAGCACGCTACTTTGTCCACAGGATAATCAACCGCAAGAATTGACAGAACAGTATTTGCAGTGATTAGCGGAGGTTCTTTCATCGGGTCAACTGTACTTACAAAAATGTCCACACTGGCTAATTCAGAAGGTTTTCCTTCTTTTTCATACCTGAACATAAAGGAAGAGTTATAAGACATCATAAACCTAATCATGAAAATAGAAACAAGAAAAATAAAGTGCGATGGAAAAGAACCAAGAGAGACAGAAACATGCTTCCTTTGACATTGCAAACAGGAACATACCTCAACGATAACCGATCAAGGTAAGTCTCTCGTTCTATGGGGTACCATTTCGGAAACTGATCAAGAAGCCATGATATCGCAAACCATATTTCACAAATCACTGATGTCAACCACAAGCCATATGCATCGTTAACAGGGTGGAGAATTCTATAGTGCAAGAACAAGCCAAGAATGACAAGACGAAGAATGATTAACATTCTGTACGGATTAATCTTGCTTGAAGGAATGGGTAATTTTCTTGAAAGGGGTTGCCTGCCTTCATCCATCCTAAGAAAATACATCAAAAAAGCCTGTAAGTAGCTAACAACTCGAGCACATAAAATAGATTTGACTGTTTGTATAATTGACAGATTCTAAGTTCTGTCAGGGTTTCAAACAGCATATAAAAATCCAAGATTTCAATGAAAACCAGCTATGTTTTGTTATAAAGTACTCTCAGGAAGGTCGAATAAAGTTCAAATGAATTTATTAGGGATTCATAGAGCAAAAAACAATGCACTTCAATTCACATTAAATGCTTTGAAACCAATCTCAGATTCACTTAGGCCAAGAGAGATGCCCATCAAGATGTCAAACAATATGTCTAACAACTAGCAGGAATGCATATACATGCTCGAAGAAAACCACCTATCTTAAAGCATCAAGCATCAATGGTACTCTAGACAAGAATGCCGAAGTCTCTTTCATATTGAAGTTGTTTTATTACACAGAACACAGAAATCAAGGCACATACATAAAATGAGAGGAAACTACAAGAGACGTAATGGACCAAGAAACTCCTAAGAATAATAAAGTGGAAATGAATTCATCAATCACTTACATAGGCATATCAGGATCATCCAGCTCATCCCCATCAAACTTGCCACCGTCATTTCCCCCTTCATGCTTAACCACCTGAAGTTTGTCATTTTGTCTCTTCTTCCAATCTTCCATTCGATCCTTCCACGCCACACTTCCATACCCATACACTGCTATGTCTTTCTTAGGAACCATAGGTCTGGGTTGCACTACAATAATCGGAGCAATGAACTCATCATTTAAAGAGACTAAGAGAATGACTTGAAAAGCACAACTGTTGCACATATAATCAACAAATGGCTTACATGGTACAGATGGATCAGAATAAGGCATCGGATGAACTCTGTTTCCATGACCCATTAGTGGGGGAACAATGAGAGCATGTCGGTCAGAAGAAATCTCGACATCCTAACACAAAAGCAGAAGACCATATTTAATGTACTTGTACCACTTACACAAATATTTCACTCATCCACCAATCTAAATTAAATTGCAAATACCTCCTCTCCATAAGTTAGAAGTGGAATTTTGGAGCTAGGAGGGGAAGATTCAAGTTCTGAGTTCACTGGAATTCCACCAGTGTTAAGACGGGCAGAAAGCATAGCTTCTGCAACTTGCTCTGGTCCCATGCCGTCTAGCCCATAATCAAACTCATGTTCCAAATCATCAATGTCATCTTCTTCCTCATCACCTTCAACCCTAGGACTACCTGCAATTTACATCAACAATAAGTGGCATTCAAAAGGGCTCAAAGTCCAAGTAAAAACAAGCGCATAAAGGAGAGTGCAAAATTACCCAACCTTTGAGGCGCTTGTATCTGGTTTTGCACTGTGGACAAGCTTGATTTCCTTCTCTTCTCTCATATTCATAGCATGGCCTGCACACAGGGAAAGCACATTCGTTGCAGGCAACAAAAAGCTCTCCGTCCACTGTAATCTCAATCTCATCCCCACATATCTGACAAACTTGGCCACTTAACTCTTTAACTGACTTGATCTGTATAGAGCCAAAATACCACAAAATGATTGTTGTTAGCACCGTAATGGCAAAAAAGTTAAAAGAAAAAAAAGCCAAAAAAAGAAACAATATTGTATTTCCAGAAAGTTTTGCTGCTTATTCTGCAAAGGAAATGGATAAACAAATACCAAACTCAAGTTCGCGTACATCAACCTCTTGCAGTCAGAGATTTCCCTTTATTCTATGAGTACACCATTTGCGTGACACAAGGCTACAATTCTTGTAGACTGAAAAATCTAAAGTAAATTCTCTTCCACATATCACCATGAATATGTTCCAAGGACACATTTTGAAGACGTACACTAACTGAACAGACTGTTAAAGTAGCTGAATACGCTGGTTGTTTATGCTCAAGCGCAAGCAAAACTTAGTATTGCAATGCACTTTAGATCAATATACTGTCTACAGATCTAGAAAAGCAAGGACAAGGTAGATGTCTCGGATATTAGCTCATAGAATGTCCACTCCATCCAACATACAGCTATTGTTTTACAGAAAATCCAAAAGCATGCTACCAATTTCCAAAAATACAGGAGATTCCCTCAGAAATTGCACTAAACTTTTAAATTTGAATGAGAATCTCTTGATTTCCTCAATCACAGCAAACAACTACGAATGACGAATCAGAAGACCTCAAATCTTAATGGATTATGCCTGACACCGAATAACGAACACTAGAAAGCAAGAACTTTTCATGGTGAGTTGAATCCAACACAAGGTAATTTCATGCAATTAATTCTCCAGAAAAGGGAACATTTTTACAAGATAAGCACACCAAAGAACGCTTACCATTTAAAAAAAAAAAAGCACAGAACAGAAACCAACAAATCACAGAAGAAAAAGTCCCCAAAAACATAAAAATGCAAAAAGAAAACTAAACCACAGCAACTAAATAGTGGCATTTCCCAGATCTCAAAACAGCAAAACGAGCAAGAGGTTTCCCCGGAAAATCCAAAGAAAATAGACTGAAAATACACAGAGTTTAAGCGCATCTTACTCTCGCATTCTCATCAGCATTAATGAGCACAAACTCATTCCTGTTGTGAGACCCAGCAATAAGCCGACCACCGGTATTCATGACTAGCTCGGAAACCAAACCCACCTCTCCAAATCAAGAGAAACAAGACTCAGAACCGAGTCCTCAAACGGGTCAACTAGCTCAGAACAGACCAATTACGCATTCCACAACCCCAAAACCCACTCAAAAAAACAGTCTTTCACATAAACAAAACCAAACTCAAAACAACACACACCCAAAACAGACGTATTAGCTATCTGGAAAGCTGTATCTTTCAACAAACCAAAGCAAACCCTCTTCACTCCTCACAAATCCCTTCTTTCCCCAAGTCCCCAAGAAGTGAAGATGGGCGACATTGACCACCCCTTTTTAGAGAGAGAAAGTAGCAATGTGGTTGGGAGGCGTAAGCGAGAAGAAGACAGACAGATCAGAAGATGCAAGAGACAGTGTCTACGTTAGTAAATGTAATGTAATGTAATGTGTAATAAAAAAAAACACAAAAACAAAAAAAAGCCGGTTAATGAAAAATGGCGGGGCCCAGAATGTGATGGTGGCGCTCTGGCCTGGTCTGGTCTGTGCTGCCACCAGCTTAGAGATAGAGAGAGAAGCTGTGTACTAACTAGCACTAATTTGGTTTATTAAATTTCAGGGTTTATAGTTTTGTAATTTGTAGAAAATTTCAATTTTTACTGAAATTTTGAGTTAAATTTATTAAAATAGAAAGACATATTATCAGATCTTTTCAACCCTTACTTTATTACAAGATTTTAAATTGAATATGATGATAAAAATTTACTATAGTAGGTAGGTCGGTGTGTAAAAGTTGGGTTTTGATTCATTTTTTGTGGTTCTTATTTAGTTTTTTTTGTTAAATGCCATAAAGTGTTAAGATAAATTTAAGTCTTTTTTTACATTTAGTAATTACTCCTTTCCTTTTATCTTTTTTACATCTTGACCCTTTTTTACTCTCATGTATTATTAGAATATAAAAGTGTTTATTATATTTTTGTTAATTACGGGCATTGAGAGAAGGGGTATTTAATAAATAGAGAAAGTACAGGGAGTAAAAAAAACATAATGATGAAAAGTGAAGGAAAAGCGCGTTGTTACAGATATTGTTAAGTCTGCGCCGCGTGAAGAGATCCTAATTCTCAGCTCTCTCTCTCTCTCTTTTTATTTATAAAAATCATAATAATAATTTTAAATAATAAATTAAACACCCAAATATATTTTTTCTCTTTTTTCCCTTTTTAGTATTGTACGGACGATTTTTTAAAGACTGTTTGGGACTATTGACTATCTTACTGTAGACTGTACCCTCCTTTGTCTATTTGCGTGGGACTCTGTGTACTGTTAATGGCCTTTTTGGTGGGATAAATAGAGCCTCTTCGATTATTACCCTTTTCATTTTTCATTTATATGATTAATAATATATATAATTGTTTCATATTTTCTCTTAAATTCTGGATTAGATCCTCTGTTCTGATTAACCAGTTTTTTACTATCTTTTATTAAATTTCATTCATACGTTTATGTAAAGTCTGAGGATCAGATTAAATGACACAGGATTAAAATTTCAATCTGTGGGTTACATTGTGGAAAATCAAATTTATATAAATATTTCCTTATTTTTGCTATATTTAAATTAAACTAAATAATCATCTTTATTTTATTGGTTACCAATAATAAAAATATTCCATTTACTATTAAGTACATAATTTATAAATCATTTTAAATTTAATTATCAAAATAAATAATTCTAGCATGAAACATGACATTAATTTTTATATTAAAAATATATTTATTATATATTATCATTTCTTTTATTAATTATCACGTTTATTTATTATATATTATCATTTCTTTTATTAATTATCACGTCTTTATATAAACATTTCTTTATTTTTATTATATTTAATATAAAATAACAGAGTTTAAGATTAAATACCTAATTTATAAATTATTACATATTCAATATTTAATAATTACTCCTTTTTTAATAGAAGTGAATATATTAAAAAAAAGTTATGAGCAGTGAAAAGTGAAATTACTGTAGGTAATTTGGGGTCGAGGACGTAGAGCTTGTGTGCCGACATATGTTGCTGTCACCCAAAATTGGACACTTTCTCCAATTCGTTTCATAAAGGTCCACTCCTGATCGACACATTAGTTGATTGCGATACACATATGTATGTTAGTGGTATGCCCAAATAGTATATTGGCTCGAGACAACTCATGAATCCAATTATTAAATACCCAATTTCAGCCCTCGCATAACACAACAATGTGATGTTGATGCTTTACCTCACGACTCCTTTTAGTCTATTCCTTTTTTTTTTTAACAAACCCATTAAATAATGTATTAAAATATATAATTTTAATATTAATTTGTATTATTTGAAATTAAAATTTTACCATTATGGAAAAAATAATATAATAGCCACTTAATTCTATTTTTATAAAAAATGAACCTATATTTTTAACTCATCATCAGCACTCAATCCGAAATCTCACAGTGAAGCAGGATTTGAGAAGGTCTGATGATACGCAGCCTTACCCATACATAATAAATAGACTATTTTTAGTAAACCAACATGTAGATGCTACTGAAAAATAATAAGGCAGGTTAACAGAAATAAATAATTAAGACTGACACGCAGAAAATTTAAGTAAACAAAATTACAATACAATACAACGGACATACCTAATGGTTGACTCTATTTGCTAGTATCTTACTCCCTGTAAAGACCGTCTCTTTTCGTTATTAATCTTGCAAGGAGTTTTTACTGAGTCACCCACTCACAAACACCTAAAGGTCATTAGGTTGGACTTTTTATGCGATAAGTATGAGGCGCAAGGATTTTAATGGGTATCATTTACCCTTATTTTATCACGTAAGACTTTCTTAATTCTAGTAAAAATTTAACTATATATTTTTAACTATTTTATAAATTTAGTAAAATTTTAATTTTAAGAACGAACTTTTGAGCAATTATAAAGTTACTTATTATTTTATTTTTTTTAATACAAAGGAGCTAAACACTATTGATCGAAACTACGCAAAACTCGAGGGTATTCAAACCCAAGCCGATCTCGTCGAATGAGATCCTGGACGGTCAAAGGTGGCTCGTGGAGTATCTAGATTCTCGGACAAATCCTTCCTGCAATAGCGGCAAGGTTATCCGCATACTGATTTTCCTCTTGATTTGTGTATTGGATGCGCATCTCCTAATCTCGCTGGAGCAAACCGTGGATACCTATAAAGTTACTTATTTGTTATCGAAAATTTGTATATTCAAGTTACGAAAATAATTTTTTTATAAAATACAAAAAATATTAAGTAGATGACCCGACCCTACAAATATTTATCTCTCTTGACCTTTTTTAATTAATCTATAAAAATGTGGTTTGTTGGGAGGAGGAGATGCATATAGAAAAGGTCCTACCCATCATCCGTGGTTCTACCTTTCCTTCGTCTGACTTGACATATGTTTACTATTTTATCATACGTTTTGTTTGATTGGTTTTGTCATTTCGTGCCACATGGGCATCAAAAGTGTCGGTGGATACAAAAGCAAATGGTCGTACAAGTTTTGTTTTCCTTCCTTTTTTTATTGGAGACTTTCGCTTTCACTCACTCGCTTAATCTTTTGGATCACTTTAATGATTACCCATCAAGAAAACGACAGCGTTTAACATTAAATTAACTTTAATCAAAACCCATTTTGAACGCTAACCAGAAAGATGCAAAACTTGGGCATTATGTGTTAGTTGAAGGTATGGACTTGAATATCTTATAAAATAGTTTTATTATACTATAACATTATCCAAAATAGTATTTATTGCATTCCTAAAAATAATAATATAGAGAACGATAAGGACTTATTTATATTTTTATAAAACTTTAAAATAAAATTAAATCTTTAATTAATGATTAAAAAATATTTTAAATATCACATCAATCTTTCTACTAGTTAATGATAATGTTACATATTATTTGACATTTATAGACCTTATATATCAGTAAAATTTTTACTAAATTGTTGTTCTTTTTATATGGATTCAAATATTATGTTTTTATTAGCATGTTTCATTCTTATTTCTACCTCAATACGAGATCATTTTATGTAAAAGCCATGTATATCATCATAATTTTTACCTAATTGTTGTTTCTTTATACCATTGCACCACGGATTCCTTTAAATATTTTGCATCATCTTTTTATTGTTACATCTGTATATAAGTCTATTGAAAATAAATTATCTATTATGTAAAAGTAAGACTTTGTATTATTAAACCTTTCAAATTCTACTTTATTGTGAGATTTTAAACTGAATGTAATGATAATAACGATGATGTTGTTTTTTTATACAGGTTTGAATATTCTCTTTGTATTATATAAGACGACGTCGTATTGAAAAATAAAATTAGAACAGACTAATGGTAGTGTTTGATGCTTTAAGATGATTTGTGACATAGAAGACACCGAATAACAAGTACAAAATATCTGCTCCCGTGTATGATAGGTTCAAATTATTTGATCGGGAAATAACATGAATGTTATATTAAAAGCATATTAAAAACTCAGTTTTAAAAAAACATTAAAAGGTAATTGTCTTGTGTCTTTTGATTTGATTTGGACCATAATAATTTCCTCTTCTTAAGCTCACACACGTGTTAGTAACTTGGTAGGCTTTATCTAAAGTATGAACCCTCTCATTGTTACTTTTCACTTTTAGTTCACAACTTGGCTTGGAAGGAAATGCATGCATTATAATAGAAAGATTCGTGAACTAATGAAACTTCTTCAACTAATTACACCCATATTATTTAGGACACAATCATGAGTGGTTCTGTTCTTTATCCTCTCCTCCCTCGCAAATACCAACATGCCATGTGTTCAAAAGCATGTGATCTTCAGATGATTGTGCAGTTGGTCTCAACAAGGAGGAATGATCATTTGTTTAATTTTATGATATTTTATTGTGTCCAGTAAATTTTAGCCATTTATTTATGCGGGATTTACGCAAGATTTATATAAATAAATAGCTAAAATTTACTAGACACAATAAAATACTATAAAATTAAACAGAAGATCTGGACTCTTCAACAAGATAAGAGACCAAAGTGACAAGGATGCATTAATATTGACAACCAATTAACTTTATATTAATCAAAATATAAAATATTTATGTATAATAAAATTTATTAAAAAATATATTTAAAAAATCATAAAGAGGAAGTTTTGGTTTGGCTGTTCCTAATCCCGTGTGAGGTCCACATAAGAGGATTAAGGTGTTTTGATCTTTTTGATTATTGTTTGGGTCCCACTTGGTTTTGTTGTAGACTTTTTAGACAGCTGGCGATTATGAGTTGTTGGTGGACAGTGAACTGTGAACCACAGAATCTCTCCCTCCAGAAGAGATAGAGAGAGAGTGTCGGTCGAAAACATATTTTGGGTGGATATTTCAGTGATTGGTTGGAACGCGAGTACGCTACTTGCTCTTATGGAGAGTTGATAAATATCTTTGTAGATCTGTATCTACATACTCGCGTTTGTGTTGATGGCTGCCAATTTGGGCTACTTGAGCAATGACTTTGGTGTTACTTCTTAGTGACGTGTACTTCAGCCCAAACCTTTCAAGAGGATGTCCAAAGTGATGATGATAATGAGTTTGATTGAGTTGACCGATTTCTTAAATAAGTCATCCAAATTCGATTATTAGTATTATTATCAATAATCACAACAAATCAGTAAAAAATTCGTTAATGTATTTTTTAATAAATTTAGAGTTTGTTTTTAATTATTTTTAAATAATATTATTTTAATTTATAATTTAAAAATTTTAAAAATTCAAATTCAAATTTTATTTTTAAAAGAATGGAGTTTATCACTGATATTAAGATAGTTTGACAAAAAATAATTAAAATTTATTAGTATAATAAATATTAAAATTATAAAATTTTGATATGAGGTTTGCATATTTTACTTTTTTTTATCAATTTACCATCGCAAATAATATAATAACCTACATGTTCGGTAAAAACCTTAGCATTCACTAATAACTTTGAAGAAATTTCTATAATTAGTGTACGTAATAATAGAATTTGTTTTTTTTATTAAAAAGTAATAAATAATATTATATTAATATTAATGTAAGATTTAATTAATGAATGTTTAATCTCATTAACTTTTTTACTTATTTATAATTTATTTAAAATATTTTCAAATTTAAACTAAACATTTCAAAATATTAAAATTATATGTAAATATTGATGTTAAAAATATCAATAATAACAACAACTCCAGTGTACAAGATTCTCTGCTTTACGAGAATTAGGAAAGATGTATCAATTATATGTAACCTTTTTTTACATTTTACAAAATTATTATTTTCGTGACTCAAATATATGATTTTTTTATCACAAAAAGTTGTTGAGTTTCAAACGTTATTAGAGATCCTATATTAAAAAGAGATGAAATTAATGAAGAGCATATAAATAGAAATGACTTGTAAAAGATTTTAGGTTAAAATGTAATGTTAAGTCCCACGAGTATCTTCGCTCGCTAAGTTTATGATGTAAATCTTTCATAAAAGTGGACTTCCTATATTTAACAAATAACATCAAAGCTGACAGTTCAGTAAATGACGAGTATCAACCAGTGGAGTAGAAGGGTTATTAATTACGCCTTATACTTAAGCTGCGAAGAAAAAGACTTTTACTTAGGAAAAAGTGCAAACTCAATGTAAAAGTTTACAGCTGAAAAGAAAATTGTTGAAATTTCAAGTATAAGTAAAAATCTCGTATTAAAACAAATAAAACTCATGAGGAACATATAAGTAGAAAAAATCTATAAACTTAACGCTTTAAAATTTTAAGTTAGAGTATAATGTCAAACCCTACAAATATGTTCCTTCATTAGATTAGATCATTATCATCATCGTTACATTCAACTTAAGATCTCCCAATAAGGTAAAATTCAGAAAAATCTGATAATACAGAACCTTAGGTGTCTTTGGTTGAAAAGAGCAAGTGGTCCAGCCGTCCAGCATTGTAATATAAAGTCCATAATGTTTTTACCTCCTCGAATCTTTCATTGACAAAAGGCTAATACCACCGACACCATAACCGTGGGCTTACGTGCGCAGAATTTCCAAGATCGAAAGAGGTCAGCTACAGGACATGTGTTGTCCTTTTGTTGCAGACAACTATACAAAACCACTGATCAAAACTGTGTTAAAATGGAAGGCATTTTGCTCGTGTTGGCGCTTTCTTCCCACTTTCTTAAAAGGAACGTTAGGGTTGTCGTGCTCGAGTCGAAAAATTCAAATTCGATTTAGATAATTTAAATTTTGATTAATTTGAAAGAGTTAAAAGTGATGCTATTTTAGTTATATTTAATAACATAATATCACTTTATTTTAATTAATTTGAAATAAATTCGACATGCTCTCTCAAATTAGACCCTAACTCAAATCATAATTTATTTAAATATAATTTGTCAAATTTGAATAGAACTAAATCAAAAATATCATCTCTAATCTTAAATTAGTTAATTCAATTGAAAATTAATATGTCAAATAAGATTTAATTCAAACCCAAATTTAAGTCCGCGTTTAACAAATTTTTTATGCTTAATCAATTACGTAATAGAAGTCAATTTAATTTAAAATTAATAAATTAATTCAAATTTGACCGATTCAAATTTTTATACTTAAATATAACCAAATGATTCGAGATTAGACTAATCCGATCATTATTTTCCATAATTCATACCAAACCATAACTAAAATCAAGGTTAAAACCAGCTCAAATACAGCAAGTTAAGGCACTTATTTTCAATGCATGTATCTGAATACTTTTATTGACATGTTGACAAAGTGAATTTGACAATTTTAATTACTTGAAAGCAACTTCACAACTTACCCTATCCCTATTTGCCAAGGTCAAATATTAATAATTGGATCTATTAATACTTCTAGTAGCATATAATTAACACTCTCGTGTCAGAATTTACATCTAATGTTTCTATTAAAAATTATCGAGTTAAAATACATTTTATAAAATAATAATAATAAGTATTAA
The DNA here is from genome assembly GCA_024520975.1 of Erythroxylum areolatum. Taxonomy (NCBI): domain Eukaryota; kingdom Viridiplantae; phylum Streptophyta; class Magnoliopsida; order Malpighiales; family Erythroxylaceae; genus Erythroxylum; species Erythroxylum areolatum. The sequence goes on along the minus strand of JANIJH010000223.1, from coordinate 67,616,870 downwards.
ATACGCCATTAAATATACGTAATGATTCTTAAATTGAATGAATGTATTTTTAGATTCTATGTGCACCCAGTTGAATTTTCACTGAAATATAAAATTTAGAAAGGTTTGATATTACACAGCTTTATTTTTACTGAATTGAAAAGTTGTTAGACCCAGGTACAATATGTTATGAAGATACTAAAAAAGGATTAAAGTCAATAGTTGGATTAATAATTAAAAAAATCACAAAATTTACAAAAAAAATTCCAATCATGGTATGTGTGTATTTTTAAATCATTAAAATACATAGGAAATTAACATTGACTTCACTTCCATTCAAGTTGATAATTAATGTCACATGCATATCATCCATTTTTACATCATGTGAAATGGAATTTTTTATTTAGCTCCCTCTTTTTAATAATAAGAAAATACTTTGGTTTGGGTGGATTAACCGGCTTACGTAGTTGCAGTTTAGAGCCTAGCCCAAGACAAATTAGTATTGTGCCTTTTTGGTCTGCCAGGGTGAGGTTGCGACTCGAACCCCTGATCAAAGGGTTTTGTTGGCCTCAGGGCCACGCCTCTTACCACTAAGCTACGTAGCCCAGTGGTGTGAGGCGTGAGTCATGCACCTAACAAAACCCCGAGGTCACAGGTTCGACTCTCCACGAGGGAGGGGCTAAATCTAGAACCCGACGTGACCAAAGGAGACAAAATCCAATGGTGCGAGCCCACCCAAACCAAAAAGGTGTCTTTTT
>JANIJH010000223.1:67606010-67616033 GCA_024520975.1 Erythroxylum areolatum | reverse complement strand
GCCAACAAAACCCTGAGGTCACAGGTTCGACTCCCCACGAGGGAGGAGCTAAATCTAGAATCCGACGTGACTAAAGGGGACAAAACCCAATAATGCGGACCCACCCAAACCATACTTAAAATAGGTATTTTAAAAATTAATATCGAATAAAATCTCAGTCTGTATAATAATATTAATAAACAAATAATTTTAGAGATTTCTAATAGGACTTTGGATCGGTCATCAATTCTATATTCTGCCATGGCTGCAATGACTTACCTCGAGAATGTAAACCAGCAAAAATATTATCAAACGAGTCGGTCAGCACTGATCCCACCCAAATGCGTCACGCTCACGGAGTTGCAGATTATACGGAGAAAACTTATATGGTCGAAACGTTGATTTGTGGACATATGTATACTTTGGATTGGTTTGATAGATGAACTAGTTGAAGTGCACACCTTGATCACAGTACTTTTGCAATTGAGTGAAACAAAAAAGGTTGTATCTTACAAGGAATCGAAGAAGAACATTGACTAAAAATCTTTGTTCCACTTTCAATGGTCTTGTAACCCTGTGCAATTTCATATCAACTGTTCAACAGATGTGGCAGGATTTTGAGTTTTGAAGAGCAACAGTTTCCTTGTATCAGGATTCAGGAGTTAATGGGGGAGTAATTTTCTGTTTCTGCTCCGTGAGATCGCCTCATGTCAAAACTAAACAAGAACCTGTCTGTTCTGCAAGTGAATGCCTAATAAGCTCACTTCTTCCAAAGCCGAATGGTGCCATCGACCGAGGCTGTTATCATGCAGCTCTCTTTTGGATGGTAACTCACACTTGTAACCTGCCAAAAGCGAACAGAACATCTTTAAACTATTGAACATAAAATTCGAAAGCTAATCAATGATACTAAAATATACGTTCTTGTGATTGATATACGGATCAGAAACTTTGGTATTACTCTTCTGCAAAATGGTTAATCATAGTTACAGTGAGCAACATTTATAATAGACTCAGAGGGAGAAAGTAAAAGGCATATGAAACACTCATAGAACAGCTTGTGACCTTGTTAATTTGAATAATGCATGATAAAATAAAGAACATGCATGAAAGATGTGCTAGCTGATGTGTCAGGGGAGAAACACAAGATATACAAATTGAAGAGTAACGCGCTAGGTAATTTCTAAACTGCTTTATCAGATATAAGTGTTGGAAACGCTTTCAAATGATGATCAAAGCGACCGCTGTTAACGACATACAAGATCTAATTTTTACAAAGTCATGAAAAAATTTAAAAGCTTGATGTTAGAACTCATTCTCATTGAATTCAGCAGCCAACAACCAGAAATGAGATGATCTGGAAGCAGCCAACAACCAGAAATGAGATGATCTGGAATCATTCAGGCAATTGTCTAATCCCGTCCAACTGATTAAAGAAAGCATTTACAAACAAGGTTGCGCACGGACAAATTGCAACAATCAAATAACAGCGGCAGAGAAACCTTTTCCTAAAGAAACTTTCAGAAATGAAGTTTAAACACATCAAGCATCAAAATTGACAATATTTTTTGCGGAGACGGTAGAAGACTGGAGATAAATGCTCATGTATGGAATAAGTGCAGAAACTACTTTACCACTGAGCCATGAGCACGAAAGCTTGAAACTACAGATGCATCAACAAGGTCCCAGAAGTAAATATAGCCATCCTCTGATCCTCCAGTCACATAGGCATCATCATTTGTAAGGCAGCAATCTAATTTGTATGACTGGAACAATACCAAAAACCAGATACAATCAGCACTCCCATATAAGAAAAGTAGGTCATAAAAAGACTAGAAAAAACTCATCAGTACTTGCTTAACTACCTAGGATAATGTAAATTGAGATAGAATGAAAACTGAGTTTAATAGATAATCCAGATCCAATCAATAATGATATTAAAAACTTAGAAGTATCAATGCCAGAACTACACAAAAAGCAGAGCACTAACCTTGCAAGTATGCCCTTTATATTCTTGCAGTAACTCACCAGCGGTTCTGTCATAAGAAACTGGTAAGTTGGGAGTGCATGAATGTGATTACTCAAAGCATCATTAAACATTCGATATTACCTATCCAGAAGACGCAAAGTCGAATCCAAGCAACTTGCTAGTATGCAGTTACCATCATTAGACATTGAAATACAGTTCACAGGTTGTCCCAAGTCATCTGATATTTCTCTAAAAACCCAAAAAGATGAGAACTTTATTTCTTAAAACCAAAAAAAGTGTGAGCATTTTGAAATAACTGACAAATGAATAGTTCATCATGGTAATACCCACCTACCAATTCGTATATCAAATGTCCTCACAGTACCATCCACGCTTCCCCCAATAATTTCAGTTTTGGTTAAACACACAGACATTACACTGTCCGAGAAAGTGTCAATGATCTGCAACAAAACCAGACCTTTCTTAGAACATAACCCATAAAGTATCTACACAAATCATGGGAAAGAAAGAGAGAAACAAAGGTGTAACATTCTTAGTAACCTGAATAGGTTCAGTACTGTGTGATCTACAATCCCAAGCACGCAACGATTGATCATATCCAGCAGACACTACTACAGAACTATACTCATTAAACTTCACAGCATTCACCTATCCAGCAGACGAAGAAAAAAGCTGCTTATATACACGAAACGAACCCAGCCCTTTTCGCAAAACAACGTTATGAGACAAACCTCGCTGTCGTGTCCCCGAAACTTGCGAATAACACGACCGGTCGCAACATCCCAGTAAAACACTTGTCGGTCACCTCCGCATGAAATTAACTTGGAATTATCCCTACACAACGCCCCACTAGTTATAAATACCAAAACAAAAGTTTTACACTACAGACATAGAAAGTGAGAGTGAGAGAGAGGTTGTACGAGGTAACATGAACATCGCGAACTTCGCGGCCGTGAGACTTGTAGGTCTTGATGTGAATTCCACGGTGGGGATTCCATAGACGAATAGTTCGGTCTTTTCCGCAACTGAGGCAATAATTGCCATCGGCGTTGAATCTAGCTGCTAACACCGCACCCTCGTGACCTTTCAACACGTTGGCCTCCTTTCTTGGCAGCTCCGCCGCACTCATATCGATCGGAGATCGGAGATGCGTTCGGTGTACAGATCGGTGGAAAGTATATGCAGCTTAGAGAATGTCACTGCAAACAGGCCGAGACTAGACCCGGCCGCTAGGCCCAAAATTTTATATATTTTATTTTTGAAATTTTGATTACCAATTCATTTTTAATTAAGTTGAATTATCCGGTAAATTATTCCTCTACAAAATCACATATTCAAGTCATAAAAATAATTTTTATAAAAATAAAAAATATTGCATATAATTGATGTTACTGTCATAATTCTCGTAAAGTAGTAAGTTCGGAAAAATTAATTGAAATTAATTGATAAAAATTTTAATATAAAGTGAATTAGACATTTAATATTTACAAATATTAAAAATTTTAATTAAATAAAAATATTTAAAATTAAATTTAAGATATTTTTCATTAAATTATAATTAATTCAAAAACCATATATGATAGTTTCTTATAATAAAAATGAAACAGGAATATAATGTTATAACTAATAAACAATTTTTTTTTAAGTAACAATGAATCATATTAGACTTTAATTTCTTAAAACTTAAGCTTAATGTAGTTTGAATGCTCGAGTTTAATTAGATCGGTTTATTTATTAATTTTTTATTGATGTAACTTAACTCAGATAGTATTGAGTTTGATATTGCCTTGCAACTTTTTACTTAAATTAAAAAGAGTTAAACACTTAAACTCAAGTTTTAAATTTTAATTCAATTAAATCGTGACTGATTTATATTATAAATGAATTTTTTTCTTATATTGTCAAAATTCAACCTTTTTTTTAAATCATATATATGATTTAAAATCTAATTTAGGTGCAATAAATCAATTATGACAAAAGAAAAGAAAATATTTATTTTTGCATTATAGCTTAACACATAGAAGTATATGCTAATAATAATAAAATATTAAAATGGGATTATTTTGTTTTGATCACAATAAAAGCAATCTAACCTTCACACCTCTCAATAATAATATTAAGATCTCAACTTTTCTTAAGAACCCTAATGTTCCTCCAACGAGACTCCATATAGTGAGAGGCATCATCCTGAGCATAGACTCCACACTTGAAGAAATGAGATTTGCCCCCACGACCTGGTGCTTGATGAACCAGCTTCCCGTCGACGAACACCTTCACCTTACTGGCTTCGACGTCGTGAACTACATTGAGTCTAAACCATTTGTCGTAGACATGTGGGATGAGGACAGGAGCTCTGTAGTAGGACACTGCACCATTGTAGACTCTGAGCATTAGGGTTGTGGCATGAGCTTGTGCTCCGAACACTTGCATCACACAAACCCCTGATGTGCCTGATGGTATGAAACCATATGCTTCGAATTGCCAGACACCGGAAGAGTAGTCATATCCCTGTTGAATCATTACAGTGAAAGAGGATAGCAGAACAATCTCACTTTGACACACCTAGCATTGTAATGGGTTGATTGACTTTGGTATAAAACTTTTTACTTTTGAGTTTTTTAATTAAAAAATTTTAAATCTATGTTTGAATTTGATTTAAAATTCGAGCAATTTAAGTTTTTCATTGATTTTAACTGAAGTTAAATTAGATGAAGAACAACAATCCTAATGTATAAGACTTTTAGTTTAGTAAGGATTGAGGGAAGGACATCAATTATAAGCATCTTTTCCTTTGTATATTAAATTATGTTGAATTTGAATTAAAATTTCAGTTTTAAATATACTCTCTATATTTCTTTTGTGAAATCATACCTATAAAAATATTTTCTAATTTGTTTTTAAATTTTTAAATAACACATTATTTGTAATTAATTTTACAAATTAAGAATGGATTCGAACCCAAAAAAAAGTACAACTAGCTATAAAAAAGGCATATAACTTTTGCATAAAGTTATAAAATACTCTATAATTCTTTATAAAAAGCAATGTATTAAAACATATTGGAAGTTAAAGATACAAGAAGTTTAAGATTTAAAAGATTTAATTGGTATTAAATCGTTATAAAATTGACTAAAGATTGAAAAAAATTAAAGAATTTGAAATTATGTCGTTAATAAACTGATTATTTTTTAACAATAATAAGAGTTGTTAAAGTAAATAAAACTGAAAAATTAGACAATTCAAAATTTTTATGGTTAAGTTAATCAAAATCGGTTGAGTTTTTCAATCATTAATAAAAATAAATGTAACACACGTGGGAATCCAATCAGAAGATCTTAAAACAACATTAAAATCGAAGAATTAAAAAAGATAAATTGCTAAATTGATTTATAACTAATTCTAATAAGTTGAAGATGATTAGCTATTTGCTAAGTGAAGGGTTGAGGGTAGCTTACGCTGACGCGAAGTTCAGTTCTGGGATTCGTCTTGCTAGTAGGAGAGTGAGGCTTGTCAGTAGAATACACCCAAAGCTTGTGAACACCATTCATGAAGCTGTATCGTTGATTCTCAGGAACATCGTAAGGTCTTTGTACGACGAAATTGGATTTTGTTAGGGGAAGAGCAGTGAACCCTTTAGTGGGATCAACAGCTACAGAGGAAATGAACTGGTGAGAAACCAACTGAATCAGCATGAAGTAGAGAGCACAAAAAGCGGCCATTTTTAGTGATTTTGAATGCGAAAAGGGTGAAACTTTTCGTTGCATATATAGAGCATGGAGCTTGTAGCTTATAGCAGGTGATAAAAGGAAACAAAAGTTGGGTCTGCACATAGAAGAAAGATTGTGTACGTAAAGGGTTTGACAAGAACTTGGCGACGAACAAGACAAGTTACAGTTCTAGGCAGGAAGGATTTGTAAATCATTCTTGCTATACATTTTGTTGTACATTTGGTAACAACAAGCTATGTGTCTCATCCTTAGGTCAGTCGAGTAAGTTTAGGGAATCCGTACGTTGTTGTATATATAAACAGCAATTATTTTTGGCATTTTATAGGTCAGATAGAGTTAACTGGGAGTTGACTCGAGATTGAAAAATAAAAATTTTCAAAATAACATCGGATGGTTCTAACGATTTTTTATCACAACAAGAAAAGTGAAAAATAGCGACAGATAATTACCAACGGCAAATAAACCGTTAAAAATTACCGACAAAAATAATATATCCATTAGTAACATTGTCGTGAAAAATTTCATAATATGGGGAAATACAGAATATAGCGACGGATTTAATAACCGTTGGTAAATAAGAGTTTACTAACGGAAATATTCCATCGGTATTCCTATAAAACATTTATGGATCGAATAATTTTGTGCGTACCAGTATCCATGATTTCGTGTTCTTTTTGAAAAACTTGTTATTCCCTCTCTTCTTTCTTTTATTAATGTTTCTTCGCTGGTTAAGATAATAATTCAGTACCTCTTCATAAAATTTTCTCAAAAACTTATATATGAATAGTTCCAATCATCATGTTGCTTAACGAACCATTGTGTTAGTTCACGAACCATCATGATAGTTCACCAACTAGTACGATGATTTAGTGTTGAAAGAGAGAGTGAAAGAATCCGTGACTCATTTGAGACTCATTATTTAATACTCAATAATCATTATCTTGGGTGCTTTTCATGGGACTCAAACTATAAGTCATATGGGACATAAAATAGTCTAACAATTCCACCTTATTAACTTAAAGAAAACGGCGTCGTTTGGTGCTAACATTAAAACAAACCCACAGGCCCCTTCTCCCCCCCATCGTCGTCACTCCTTTGTTCTCTTCCCTTCTTTCTTCTCTTCCTCCCTACTAGCCGCATTTGCTCCTCCGACGCGAAGTCATCTCCTGTTCGTGCTACGTCCGGTCACATTGTGCTGCTTCCGATTCTCTTCTCCAACCAAATGACCATTTTCATGCAGGTATACATGTTGACTGTGGGTGTTTGTATTTAATTAATTAGTTTGTGTCTTTGATTTTTTCGTATGTTTTGATGTTTTGTGAAAGGATAAGAACATAACATGTCGAAATGTAAGTGATAGAAGAGAAAAAATGTGAATTTGGTTGGTATAATTGGATGATTATTTGATGAACATAAAGTGTTTGATAAAATGCCCATATGTCCCTGGACACATGCTAAGGCAAGTAATAACCTTTGTTATTTTGTGTTTTAATATTTTTTTGCAGCAACGAGGTTATGTAACTTTTATACGATTGTGTATGTACTTGTGGTTTACCAAATTTTATGAGTTAAAAGGGTCAATTAATAATTTATGTGTTCAAACCTCTTTGGTTTAATATGAAGGGCCAAAACTGTTTCTTTCATGGTTGTTAGTAAGTTCTTTTAGTGAATTCGATGATGGTTCAATTAACATATCCTGTTTAGGATTCTAAGGAAATGGTAGCTAAAAGATTTTAACAATAGCTAGTCATGAGTATTGACATTATACGAGCATTAGATACCATGTTTGGATATTCTCTCATAGCAAGATTTGCTGATCATCAAAGGGCAACAATTACTACTTGGTTGGTTGGAGTCGTATGTCATCAAATGAGACATTGGCAGTGATGTTAGATCTTCAACGGTAATGCAGAATTAATCCGTCCAAATTCTTCATTCATAAATTTTGACAATAGATCATCTTGATATGATGCATGAGTTGTCATAGCGACAATTAGATTCATACCTGGTTACTTAAAATTTGTAACCATTGTATGTGTACATATGTTGTTATTTCTACTTAAGTTTATAGTGAAACTTGTAATGAATGTGTAAGTATCCATTGTATCCATTGCATGTGTACGTATGTTGTTATTCCTACTCTTCTTCCTTTTCGTTTTACAAGATGTTTATTTGGTTCTAGTTGAGTTTCATTTAGTTATTAATTTTTATCTTCTAATCATGATTTCTTTCTTTCTCTTTCTCGTTAAGAATAAAATACGTTTGAATGAAATTTGTAATAACTTCATCTCACTTTCAAAATTAGTATGTAAAGACGGGATAAATCTTTATAATATTACATAAGAAGAGATAATTTTTTGAGCTTACATCACTTCATTTAACCTCGAGTCATTCCAATTTTGGTCTCTTATCTTGGTCTTGTTTGTTTTAACCATTTGAATCATTTATAGTGATCTAGCTTATGTTTGTGATTAGGCTAGCGTATCTTCATCTAGAATTCTTCTAAACTGTGAACAATTTTCTTTTTGGTTGTAGGAACTCATTTGCTGGCAGTATTTCTATTTCGAAGGAGATTGAAGAGAAGCTTTAGTAGGTATTCAAATGACATTCATTTTCTTATATTTTTGACAATGTTAACAATGATTTTTCATACATTCTAATCGAATTTGTATCAGTTTCTATATTTTTCATTCTAGTTTCGTCATCATCTTCCTTCATGTACTTCAGGAAGTTCCTTCTGTGTGTCGATTGAATAAGTGATTTTATTTTCTACTACATTTTTGTGAACTTGGTTTAATTTGGGTATTTGTTTGCAGTTTGAATTTTCAATCTAAACTTCCTGCATTTTTTATTTAAATGGCCTACACAATGTGAAGCTTGTTTGTGGTTTGAACTTCGGTTTATCATTGAATTAATATATGATGAGTTTGACTTATATTATATTTCTAATTACCTTAATTATGTCAATCTGTTATTTCATTGATGCTCTCTAAAATGATTAGCTTCACTTTACTTTTCATGTGTGCATTTTTTTTAAAATTTGTATATGTTAAAACCATTTATTAAGACACTTATTATATTTGGCACTAGTACATATTTAATATAGGTTAAATATCAAACTTTTAACATTAATTATCTTCTAACATATATGATTACAATTTCAGTTTACAAATATTTTAGATCGCAACCCATAAACCTTAACCTATAACCCGTGATGGAGCTCCTGTGAGGCTCATCGATGAAAAATACCAGGAGTCTAGGAGTCACAACGAGAACTTGTTATCTTGATTCACAAGTCTTATCTTAGATGTTTTGTAATCTTTGACGAACATAAATGATACTAACTATGGAATCATTTTTTCAAATTAACAGTTTCACAAAAATGAGTAATGTTGATAGATCTTGGATTTATAGATGATTAACACCTGATGGTTATATTAAGCTTGAGTTGTTGCCGAACTTGAAGCTTTTATTCATTATGCATGTTCTCAAATTGCATATATGCATGGGCCAAAGATCAGATGTCCATGTAAAAAGTGCAAATACAAATGTTTCCTTTCTATTGATAAAGTCAATGAGCATTTGTTGAGAAAAGTGTTTGTCCCCAATTATTTTGAGTGGACATGACATAGGAAACCGTTGATTTGTAACACCTCAAGGGGTAATCAAGCACAATCATTTGCAACTTAAATGAGTTTGAAGGGGGGATTAGAGTTAGAACAAATTATGTAGATGGAACTGAAAATCGATCCATGCAAATGGTTTATGATGCAGCCGGTAATAACTTTGAAGAAAATATCAAAAATCTTGAAGAAGAACCTAACTCACATACAAAATAGTTTTTTGACTTACTACAGTCAGTTGACCAAGAATTATGGCCAAATTGTGAGACAATGACTTAAAATTGTCTTCAATTGCTCGAATATTGAACATAAGTTTGAAGGGCATATTTCGGACTGTAGTTTTGATAAAATTATTGAGTGGTATAATGAATTATTGCGTCCTAATCATACAATGGTTGATAGTTTTTACAATACAAAGAAACTTATTAAGGGTCTTGATTTGCCTGTTGAGAAGATTGAATATTGCAAATTGGGATGTATGTTGTATTGGGGAGATGATGTAGAATTACAAGAGTGCAAATTTTGTGGCCAACCAAGATTTAAGCCTAGAAAGCGTTCAATGAAACAGAAATTAGTATTTTGGAAGCGAGTGTATTATTTCCCACTAAATCCGAGACTTCAAAGACTATATGCTTCTGATGTTACTACATCTCACATGAGATGACATAATGAACACGAACAGGAAGACGGAATTATAAGTCAT
>JANIJH010000223.1:67586890-67605910 GCA_024520975.1 Erythroxylum areolatum | reverse complement strand
ACGGAATTATAAGTCATCATTCAGATGCACTAGCATGGAAACATTTCAATGAAACTCATCTTGAGTTTGCAGCTGAAAGTTGAAATATTAAGTTGAGATTGTCGACGGATAGATTCCAACCTTTTGGGCAATCTGGCCAGCAATATTCATTATGACCAATCATAATGACTCCTTATAATTTACCTCCACAGATGTGTATAAGGATGCATATATGTTCTTGACAGTGATTATGCCAGAGCCTTCAAATCAGATGTTATATTAGGAATATAGTGTTCAAACATATGATGTGTTTCTGAAAAAGAGTTTTGTGTTGAGAGCGGCATTGACGTGGACCATTAGTAATTTTTCGACATATGTCATGTTGTTTGGATGAAGTACAACAAGAAAATTAGCTTGCCCTTATTGTGACAATGATTTTGATGCATTTTATTTTAATTGTTTTATTTTTGCTATATTTCAATTTAAATTGATGTGTGAATGTTGGAATGAAAATATGTGTATTATGAATAATGATCATGGTATAAATGTCTAGTGCCATATATGACTATGTTGAGTTTTTTTCTTTGTTCAATAGGGGGTAAATATCATAGAAATAGAGGAGACTCAACCGAAATTTTTATAAATTATAGTTAAGTTATAACATTTTATTATTATGCAGGAAAAGTTTATGGACATGAGGCCTACATCCTATCAATTGTTTTTACACATTCATACTAAGAAGTATGACGGTGTGACATTTGTCACCAGGCAATGTAGAGAACTTAATGTATGTGAAATTTATTCTTTAATATTCATTCCTAATAATTATCACGCGCTAATATAAACATTGCCGCATAATAGTACAAGAAAGCATTCAGCGACAATCTCAGCACGAACAAGTTATTGATGAGAGTCAGACATATCTTGATGCAGTAGGTAGTATGGATTGTTGTGGAAAGATCTTCGGGCTAAGTTCATTTGCAAACACATATTATTCGCAATCCTTCAAGTCCAATACAACAACATCTAGTAGACAGCCGATAATGGAACAATACCATCAGCTTGAGAGCACAGTGTAGACGTTGATAAGTTAGTTACAATAGACGATGGAGTACATAGCTAAGCTCCAAAATGACATGGAGTAGTTGAAGGAGAGGGTTAGCACCTCAAACCATCCGCGATTACTAGGACAATAGGATTGTTGTAGTCATTTGGTTTGAATTACCAAACACTTATTATGTACAATTTAATGTTTTATTATCATTGAAGAAAATTTTAACTTTATATGATCAATCAAGTTTCAGTTTAAACAAAGTAAATATATAAAAAAATAAAAAAATTATGCACAAATAATTCTTAATTGTTGAAATTATGCATTAATCATAAGATTGTGAAAAAAAAATTAATGTCAGGATTTTAAAAAAATTAATACCTTTACCGATGGAATTTTATTTTTCGTTTGTAAAATGAGTTATATTTACCGATGGTTTATCATAAACCCTCGGAAAAATGTAACTTATTTACGGTAGACTCACCAATGGATTCATCTAACCGTTTGTATATTTACCTATGATCCTATGGATAACAATTACCGTCGGTAAATATACAGACAGATTACTCTTTCTATCAATTATTTTACTGACGATTAACACTTTTGTCCTTCGATAAACATATCGATGAAAAGAGTAATCCGTCGACAAATTTACCAATGGCCTTTTTAACAATGCCTTTGTTCATCAGTTAATTCTGTCGCTAACTTATATTTTCGATGTAAATATTAACGTTTCCGTCGGTAATTTCCGTCGCTAAACATTTGTTTTCTTGTAGTATTATTTGAACTTCTAGTTAGAATCGTACTGTCTTAGAAGAGGGTTGGGTTGAGATGAACTAAGCATGATCTAATCCACATCAAATCTTCTGTTCCAGTTATTTTGTTTGAACTCTGTTCTATTAAATCTCATCCATACATTTATGTAGGGTTCACATAAATATGTTGATAAGATTTAATGAAACTTGATAAAAATACCATAACAGAAACAGGAGATCTAATCATAATCTAATCTCACCCATTATATCAAAGTGATTAGTTGGATTTAACCCAACAAGTGAATGAAAATAAGGATGAAAATGAGTGAGTTAGTTATAGTTCGGTTGAATTCAACTCTTTATTTTTACAACTTGAACTCGACTAGTTATAATAAAACTATGTTATTTTTTAAATTAATTTAGACCTTTTGAGCTTAATTGGGTTAACTTTTCAAGTCGAATCTTAATCTTAACTTTGACTTATTAATTTTGAATTAGACCGGATCTAATTTATCATCCTTAAACACTGAACCATAAATGTTCTAAAAATTTGGAAGATGGAATGCTTGATAACGGTTAATTCTTTTTGCTAATGAATGTAAATGGCCACTAATTTAAGAATGAGGAATCATTTCATATCATAACATAGAAAGAGTTTCAATTATCATCCGGCGTTTCAGTATTTTTATTGAACTGGGGCTCTACATAGTGTGATATTAATCATATTTTTGGTTATCCCCATATGATGTCTTTGTGGTTATGATAAATCCAAGCATATTCAATGTAAGAGTTTGATCCGATGGATAAGTGAGTTTGTTTTTTATATAAAATTAAATTATTTGAGAAATAAGTGAATAACTTATTATTCATCATTAAATCTTCCTAGACTCTAATAATGAATTGTTTAATAAGCCAACAACATAAAATTAAATAAAGGAATGTATCTAAATAGTCATTAAGAAGTTTAAACCCTAAAGAATTGAGAAGATTATGCACTTTGAAAATTTAAAGAATCCATACAACTTATAGTCCAAAACTTAATGTTCAGAGATTAAGATGATTCACTTTAATGTTTTGTATTTTGGAATTATTGCAATTAAGTTCTTCAATCACTGCCTTCACCTATACTATTTAATTAAACCAAGAATAACAATTAATCAAATTTTAACATATACTTATAACAATTCATACATTCTTTGTTGTTTTGAAGCATAAACAAATTAAAAAGTAAAAATGGAATCAAACTAAACGAAAATAAAAACTAATGATTAAAAACCTTAATTGATTCAACCGGTTTATCAGTAAAAATTTTAAACCGTCCAACTTTTCAATTCAGTTCTTAATTTTCTGGTCTGATTTATTTTAATAATTCTTGTTGTTATTAAAAATTTCTTATAAACTAAAATAAATCAATTAAAATATCTTTTTTAATTAAATTTCAAATTTTTCTATAGATAAGATAATCTCTTTTAATATTATTTTAAAATTTTTAATTTTATTCAATTTTTAGTTAATTTTATGATGGACTAATACCGGTTGACTATTTCAAATCTTAAATATCTTGTCTTATTAGTATGAATTCTGATCTTATTATTAAAATATTGATAACACCGGTCAATGTAGATTGATGAAAACATATTAGAAACCTCAGGAGGACAGGAACGGACAAAAGCTTATCCAATTGGCTCATTCAATAATTCCAAATTAGTAATTAACTTTGCTCGATGCTTTAAAGATTTATAGATAAGATAACCATAAAAATGACTCCGATTACTGTTTTCCTTACATTTCTGTTCCTTGCTATCTCTTAATCTGGGTATTTAGAAAGGAACTCATATAAAAAATATAAAAATCTAAACGAGTCTAAAGCTCGATTCGTTCAAACGATTTTTTCTAGGGTTACACATGAGATCATTTAACGGTCTTGTTTCTTCAAAACCTTTAGATCCTTCCAACGAGACTCCATGCACTGGGAATCATTGTTTTGAGCATAAACACCACACTTAAATGCATGAGTTGTGCCTCCACGTCCATTTGCCTCCAGTTTCAGACAACCATCTATGTAAACTCTCACTTTCGAAGCACCCACATCATGTATAACATTCAGCTTGAACCACTTGTCATAGACTTCCGGCACTAAAACCTGGGACCTATAGTACATGAGCGAGCCATTGTAAACCCTCAGCATAAGCGTCGTTGCATGAGGAGGTGTTGCTCCAAATACTTGCATGATGCACACTCCTGATGTCCCCTTTGGCACGTATCCGTAACCCTCAAATTGCCAAATTCCGGTAGAATATTCGTAACCCTGAAGAAGAAGAAGAAGAGAAGAAAGATTTGACGTTATAAATCGAAGTAACTTCACACAGATCAAATTAGAATAGCCTTACATGTATGGCTATCTCTGTACGTGGTTTGGTTTGACTTGTAGGAGTGTGAGGTTTGTCTGTGGAGTAAACCCAGCATTTGTGGACTCCATTGATGAAGCTGTATCGTTGATCTTCAGGAACATCGTATGGCCTCTGGATGTTGTAGTGTGATCGATTCAGTGGGAAGGAAATGAACCCTTTTGTAAGATCATTAGTTCCTTGAGCCAAACATCGAAAGTAAAGGATGGTTAAGAAGAAGAAGAAGAAGAAGGTCGAAGTCTCACAAAAACTAACCATTGTTTTGAGAGGACAAGAAGAGAACAAGTTATTGCAGAAGATGGATCTTTCAGCTTGTGATGGGATAGGATTAGAGTATCATCGAATGATCCAAAGTGTTGTAAAATTATAGGAATAATGAAGTATGTAGATTGAAGATGGTGATATTTTTATTATTATCAATGAGCCATCAGCTTCTTCTTCTTCTTTTTTTTTTTTATAAAGAGAAGACAAGCGAGATAATTACATGTTAATTCTAGGGCGACAAAGCCCTGATTCATCCTCTAAGAGGATAGGTATGCAACTCCTAGGTGGGTGTTGAAAAATAGTGATTCCTAATTCGAACTGGACTGCGAAATTTGTAAGTCAGTCGCACATCGATTACTTTCCCTATAGATATGCCAAATAATCACGATCCAGTTGTGAGTGAACAGTTCATCAATGCTCACTACTAACAAGTTAAGAGAAATAGCTCGCGTCGTTGGGGAAGAAAGCATATTGGTCACTATAATCGAATTCACTTCTAATTTAATATGGTGGTACCCCAAGTTCTAAGTCAGGTTAAGGCCTGAGAGCACTTCTCAAAATTCTGCTGTAATCGTAAAACACCAACTAAGGTTCTGAGTGAATCCTCCTAACCACGAGCCAGAACTGTGTCGTAGCAAGCCACCTGCAGTGGCCGAAAGGCGTAAGCTTTTGTTGGCTCCGTCCGTATTTAATTTCACCCAACCTTGGGGAGTTTTACTCCAACAGATGAGCCGATCCCGTCGAGTGCAATTACCCAGTCGAGTTCGTTGTTGCCAATCTATCGCCAGTTGAATGTGATGTACATATTCAATAATCTGATGATCTGGCGAAGTCGGCCAGGAAAAATGTTCATCGAAGAGTGCCCTATTACGCCAGAACCAGAGAAACTAGCACGCTGTGTCAAAGATAATAGCCTAGTCGAATCCCCTTACTAATCAGTGTGTGTGAAGATTTTTTTTGAGCTACTTCTGGTGGTTTAAAAAACTCTACCGAGATAACCTGAGGGGATCTATTATATAAGTTGCGGGCTTTAGGACAGTCTCTCATTACATAAAAAGAGGATTCTTCGAAATGGCAATGATAGCAAGTAACATCCAAAGTAAATTTCCTATACACCCTCTGTTAATTAATGAGAAGTTTATCATGTAAGCGGAGTCAAAGAAATGCTTGGATTCGATGTGCCCCTGTCATTAGCCTTAATAATATGAAATTGGGAATCTGCCGACTAGTCATTTAATCAAAACCAAGATGTTGACATCTTTCTTATAGTAGCAATCAGAAGAGAACACATTTACGAATGATCTTGATGTTATTCCTTAAATATTATGACAAAACCATTAATCGTCCAACAATGAACAATCACTTCTTTATAGGAACCAGATTTCAAGCTTTTTATATTTCTTTAATTAGGAAATAAATAAATAAAAAGAATCTGCCGGCAATGCTAGGCCATCACGTCCCCTTTTGTCCTCTTTCTTTTGTAGTTAAAGTCTAAACACAAAATATAAACAATTTATAAATTAAATAAATTGGATTAGTATAAGGGAGTTTGACCTTATGTTAATCATATATAGGGAGGTAAACTTTCTCGTGAATATTATGTTATTATTAATTTATTTGAAAAGATAAATTATCCATAATAGTTTTAGTAAATTACACATCCATAATTATATAGTTCAAAGATCTGGGAAGCTATTTTCTTGATATACAATAATCTAAAAGTTAATATATCAAAAAATATAAAAGATGGTGAAAAAGATAGTAACTGAGAAATAAAAATTAAAAATTAAAAATTAAAAAATTATCCGCTTTTTAAATCAAATTATAAAAAATTTCATTTTCTCAATATTAAAATGACAATATTACTAAAGTCCGATGTAATTAAAGTTTAACAAATTAAATTTAAATTAATTAAAATTTGGGACAAAATTTAAATTTGTTAAAGGTCAATTTAACATGATTGACTCAAACAATTCAAATTATTTTGATCTTGATCCAATCAAACTTTAAATTATTCGAACTTGATCATATTTAATTTAAACCATTTGGTTTAAAATTCGAGACACTTTTTATTTATTGCTGCCAATCTTCAACATTCAAAATTTATCAAAATTTGAGCTTGTAGTGATTGACATTCTAGTTATTATTGAGATAAACATATAATTAATTTACTAGCTAGACATCGACTCCAACAAGAAGTCACAGTTTCTTAAGGATTTTGATTCCTCTCCAACGAGACTCCATCCGATCAGAAGAAAAATCCTGTGCGTAAACCCCAAACTTGAAGTAATGTCGAGCTCCTCCATGGCCAGATGCCTCGTACTTACGAACTCCATCAACGTACACCTCAACCTTTGAGGATTCCACATCGTGGATTACATTTAATCGAAACCATCTTCCATATAAATTTGGAACAATCGGAGTCCTATAATATGTTAGTGAACCATTGTATACTCTGAGCATTGAGGTTGTGGCATGAGGAGGATCAGATCCAAACACTTGCATTATACACACACCAGTTGTTCCTTTTGGCACGAATCCATGTCCCTCAAATTGCATGACACCGCTAGAATACTTGTATCCCTATTCATGGAAGATTGGAAGAACAACTTATAGTCCAGCATAATTCGTTTTAGGTAAGCAATCTTACTTCTGATTTAGTAAAGGTTTTGAATTGTTAATCACATACGCAATTAAGGTTTTGAATTGTTATAACAGTACTAAAAGATTTTACTTATATTGGATTTTAATGTTTGAGAGCATTAAACGATAACCTTTATGTTATATTAACTTCTTTCATTTAATATTGAATTGATATAACTACAACTTTTTAAAAGTCTCAAATGAGAGAGAATTAAGGATCAAATCTTTCATTACAATTTGATAGAACTCTAAATATTATAATTACCTTCAAACACTCTTAAAATGTCAGAACATAATCTCTATTTTTGTCTAAACATTAAAATTCAAAATGATTTATCTTATATTTGGTTGAAATTAATAATGTTTTAAAAATCAGGCAAAAAGTTAAACCGATAAGACAAGATGTTTAAGACTCAAAAGATTCAATCAATATTAGATTGTTAAAAAATTGATTAAAAATTAAATATTTTAAAATATGATTAACGGAGATTATTAAAATAAATCAAACTGAAAAATTAAAAACAAAACTAAAAGTCAATCACTTTAAAATTTTAACGATGAATGTATTAAATTTTTTAAGGATCGGAAATTATAACAATAACTCGTAATCACAAACCACATCATTTAAAATTTTGGATTTAACCAAGTGAAAATTGTAAGAATAATGAAACAAAGAGAAAGAAGGAACTGTTTACTTACATTGACCATGATCTCTGTTCTAGGTCTAGTAGGGCTGCCTTTATACAGAGGCTTGTCTGTGGTATACACCCACAATCTGTGGACTCCATTCTTGAAACTGTAGCGTTCGTTTAGGGGCAAGTTATATGGCTTGTGGAAAACGTAATATGATCTATTAAAGGGTAGCTCTTTGAAGCCATGAATAGGATCCAAAGTTGCCCTTTCGAGAGAGTCTGAGCTTGGTTCCACAAAGTTGACGATAATCAGAAGAAAAGCTATGGAAACCAGGTGATGATTATTCATTTTCTTTTCTGTTTCAAGTACAGGACTCTGAGTTGATATAGAAACTCATGAAAGCTATGTATAGAACTGGCGAACTAATTAGAGTTTCCAGGTAAACTTTATTATTCTTTATAATCACAAAGTTAGTGCATGACAAGAAGAAGGTTAAGTTTTGCCACAAAAGAGTCTTACGTTGCCAATTATCTAATTGTCAAAAGCAAAAGGGACGACTAGGAAGATTCCAACCTAGTTGGAACTCTGAATTGAACAATTCAAACGATATGCTACGCAGGAGTCTTCCGTTGTCAATTATCTAATTGTCAGAAGCATAAGGGACTTCTAGGAAGATTCCAAACTAATTGGAACTCCGAATTGAACAATTCAAACAATATGCAACACGAGATAGCTTTCGTATGACTGTAAGAGATGTTAGGAAATTTCCTTTAATAAGATATTGGATGCAATTCATGAGTTTTCCAAAGGTTTGATATCTACAGGACCTAATCTCCAAGCACGCTGAAAATTTGGTCTTAAGAGTGCAAAAATTAGATTGCATTTAAGTGAATTAGTATATAATTAAAAATATTCTATCTCAACTTAATATATATATATATATATATATATATATATATATATATATATCACAACAAATTATTATTATTGTTGTTGTTATTATTATTATTAAAATACAAATGTCATATTCATGCAAACATGCAATGGTATTGAGAACAAGAACTTATTTTATCTAATGCCTCTATTAAACAGCAAGCTAGCACACTCATGTCTCTTTAATAGTTCAAACCTAGTGAAGATCCAACAATGGAGGTTGGCAGATCTACTCTGTCAGGGAGTTGGCCACATCGATCACAAACCGGTACTTGACATCAGACTTGGCGAGCCTGTCCATGGCTGTGTTGATTTGATCCATTCTGATCACCTCAACATCTGCAGTAATGTTATGCTTTGCACAGAAGTCCAGCATCTCCTGAGTTTCTTTCATTCCTCCTATGTTACTCCCCCCAACGAGCTTCCTTCCTGTAAGAATTAGATTGATGAAAATGAGAACAGAATCACTTTCAGAGGGGCATTACTGGAGAACTGTTCCTGTCAGAAATTATTCACAAAAATATCTGTATGAAAAAAAAAAATTATGGTGACAAAAGTAGATATACAAATGTGTTATAATTAAAACACATTAAAAGATAATGAAGTATACCATTCTAATTAATTTGATTTACTTATAAATAATTATCTTTTTTCTTCTTTTAAGTATCAAGAAATAAATTCAAACATAAAAATAGAGTTTGTAAGAATCCAATCCTATTAATTATAATTAAGTTAACATTTATAACTTAAATTTAGTTCATAAATATTTGTATTATCACTTTTATTTTTATTTTAGTTGAATTCTGATCCTATTCTATCCAATTCCACACCGTTTTAAAATGAAACATCAAAATGCTTAGTTGCATTGACACAAAATGGATAAAGCTGAGCTGTAGAGTTTTGGGTTGAGTGCAATATTTTCTATATCTACATCTTTTATTCTTCGTACTCATTCTACCGTATTTTGAAAATAGTCTCTTTTGAAAATAATCTCTTTATTAGTTAGGAGTAAGCGAACTACTGTACCTGTCCATACCCCTGTGTTAGCAAAATTTCTAGTGATGTTGTTATTATTTTTATATTCATTCTACAGTGTAAGAAGCTGTCAGGATTACGGTTATACACTATTGCTATGAAACAAAATGTAGCTTACCTGATGTTAAAGGAAAAATTGAAAGTTCCAAGGGTTTATCTGGCAAGCCCACCATAATCAGTTTCCCATTCACCTTCAACAGACTGAGAAGGGGAGGCAGGGCATGAACTGCAGATACTGTGTCAATGATGAAGTCCATAGTACCAATAGCTGCCTGCACATTCATAGCAGAAACTCTGTAATATTTCACTAATTGATAATTCCAATGTGGGTTTTATAAAGCTCTTCAGGAAAATGTGTCCAAATCTCGAGCTTTGATGGTGCATACCTTCATTTTCTCAGGATCTTTGCTAACAATGAATGAATCAGCTCCAAGCCTATTGATGGCTTCACTTTCCTTTCCAGGTGATGAACTAATCACTGAAACTTTGAGTCCAAAGGCCTTGGCAATTTTGACAGCAATATGACCAAGGCCACCAAGTCCTACTACTCCCAAATGCTTGCCTGGCTCTGTTAGTCCATAGTATTTCATTGGACTGTAAACTGTGATTCCAGCACACAACAATGGTGCACCAGCATCTGCAGGCAAGCTATCAGGAAAGCATAAAACGAATCGTTGGTGGGTTACGATCATATTAGAGTATCCACCATAGGTTTTTGTTCCATCATGAGATAGTGAGTTATAGGTAAATGTAAGTTGAGGGCAGTAATTCTCCACATCCTGATCACAGCACTCACATGACTTGCAGGAGTCCACTATCACCCCAACACCAACACGATCACCAACTTTGAATCTCTTCACATTGTTTCCAGTTTTTGTCACGACGCCTACTATTTCGTGCCTGAAGAAAAAATTCACAAAGTTCCAGTGCAGATTTCTTTACATCCATTGCCATGATGAACATTTTAATATCTTCTATACTATCCGAGGCCTGCCTAGATGTGATTGTAGAGGGAAACTATTTTGAATGAACATGATTCAATACAACAACTAGTTCCTATACCAATACAAGATTCCAAGAGATCCTATATGTAAAACTTATGAAGTAGGAGATTCAACTGGACATATAGCTCTAAGTATGACATGATGCAAACTTATAGTTATCAGATGAATCAATGCTACAATGTTAGGGTAAGTTTTAAACAGAGCACCGTACCCTGGAACAAGTGGGTAGAAGCTGTAACCCCATGCATTCCTAGCAGAATGCAAATCTGAATGGCAAACTCCACAGTAAAGGATCTTTACAGTAACATCATCATCCCCATTTTCCCTGTCACCAAGAAAAGTAAGAGTTTGTCAATAATACCAACATTGATGTTTTAACAATGTCTTGATAGATTAAGAAAGAATTCTTAAGTTGACTTGTCAATAGGAATTTGGTGATCTACTTGTCTTGTCGATCCCACTTGAACATCAACTAGCTCTTTGAATCGTGGTCCAGTAGAAAAAATATCAGTCCTCGATATCTAACTTGATGAAAATGGAAGAACCGAAAAGAAAAAAAATTGAAAGGATCTCATCCACCAAGTATAGTTTTCTTGTTACCATCTTCATGGAAAACAGAGCAAGCACATTACACTGATCCCCCACTTGTTCCCCATCAAATTTATTCCTTTCTGTCCAACTGAATTTGGAAACTTCACTAGGAATAGAGTAAGCAGAAGATATTTGGATGACAAATTTCTCAGTCCAAAACAGAAGAAGTATCCATTGGAACTCAGGGAAGAGCTTAACTTACCAAACTAAACTCCATGCATAAAGAAAAATGTTCTGTGTGCTTCTTGCTATTTTGCAAGAGATCGATCTATGAACATGGTGACCCACCAAAACAAAAACACCAAAAAAATTAAAATCCTCGCAAGACATGGAAGTAAGGAGTTTCCTTCAAAACTTGGAAGTATTTTTTACTATCGAAGGTCACTATCCATTTTACACTCAAAATCAGTGAAAAGATATCATGAAAAGATGTAAACTTTAAAAGAAAAAGATGACCCATGTCTCTCAAAACTCTTAAGCCAATAATCAAACACAGAGAGATCATCATAAAACCATGGAAATGGAAGAAAAAATAAAAAAGCCTGGTTGAATAATTTAACCTTCGAGAGAAATGAAAAGGTGCAAGAGTCCCGGACTTATCTCTGGCAGCCCAACCAAAAGTCTTTTGAGGGTGCTCTTCTTCTGGTGATTTTCCCATTTTGGTTTCTCTTAATCCCTTTCAACACGCTTCACACTCACTCTTCCTTAGGTCACAAAACCAACCTTTTTATATGTACAATCTACGGATCAGAGGACACTGAACCAGAGCAGTTATTATCATCAACCAACACCTCTTCTTGGATTTATTATCTTACCCTTCATAAAAGAACACGTAGCAAAATAAAATATTGATTGTTCTGAAGTTATTTCCATTAGCAGATTTAGAATTTATGGTAATTTACAGGGATTTCTTGGCAGAGTGACAGAAGACTGGAGCAAGTCAAACCACAATAGGGTACTCAGAATCATGTGCATCAATTGCCATATGTCATTTTTGTTAAATTCAGATCAGAGTTTTGCAATTAATGAGAGGCAAGTTATACAAGATTGTGGTTGAAAGCTCTAATGGCGGTCTGGTCACCCACCTTGGAGGTGGTAAGTTATACAAGATTGTGGTTGCAAGCTCTAATGGCGGTCTGGTCACCCACCTTGGAGGTGGTAGGTTTGAGCACGTAAATGCTCAGACTTTCACGCTCTTACGCCTCGTTACTGCCATTGCCTTGGAGATACGCGTCTCGTAGGGTCCAAGTACTGTCTATTTATAGAATTTTTATTGCATGAAATGGAATTAATTATCTATATCCAACATTATTGAGACGTTAAATTTATATATATATATATCATCGTCGTCATCAAACCCAGTCCGAAGTTTTACAGTAAAACGGAGTATGAAAAAGTCTGATAATATGCAGCGTTATCTTTAAAAGTTAAAAACAATAATTAAAAACCTCAATTAATTTGTCCGATTTAATTGTAAAAATCTTGAATTATTTAACTTCTCAATTTGGTTTTCAATTTTTCATATTTGATTCACTTTATTAATTTTTGTTGTTAAAGGCCGATTTATTTATTAATTAATCATTTAATTTTTATAAATTAATAACAGCCCCCTTAGTCTCGGAATGGATCATATGATTATTGTGTTCATAAGGTAAGATTAGTTTGTTTACATTTATTATTTCATAACTAAACTTATCGAGCCATTTTCTTTTAATCACCCTTCAAATCATGCATTGGCACATTTTTTGTACAACTAAAAAAATAATAACCCGTAATTGTTATTTTTGCATTGGCACATTCTTTATATTTTATTAAATAAGCATACACTTTTTTATTTTTTATTTTACAGTCAAGTGTTAGTTCTTTAACATATTTTATCCAAAAAAAATAGTAAAAGAGTGTGTTTTGTTTAATAAAATATAAATACCTTTCTTAAAAATATTAAATTATTTTTTTTTTTTCAAGAAAGAGTCAAAGCTCATATCTTTTACCCTAAAACTAACACTATATTAGATGTTGGTAATTGCAAATTGGATATATCCTATTGAAAAATGAGTCAAAGCTCATATCTTTTTACCCTAAACCTAACACTATATTAGATGTTGGAAATTACAAATTGGATATATCCTATCAATAGTACTTGATGATACAATACCTAAGTCTTTATCAATTATTTCTCTTATACATTTGAGAAGGAAAAAAAATGCATTAACCCTCACTGTAAGAATTGCATGCGTCTGGATTTACCAAAGCTTTGGAAACATTCTCTTAAGGTTCCGGTCGCAATTCTGACAAGATGTCTAATATTAATAACTACCAAAAATTGGAACCCAATTGCCACCACATCCTCAACCATAACCTAACTAAAGCCTCATTTAATATAAAGGTTTGGTACCACCATTCCTAACCAATGTACACACTTGCTCTAACTAAGTTACTAAAATATATGTAGAACCCCTCTTCTCAAAACAACCTCAAATCTCTACTTTGCAAAAGAGTTTTTTTTTTCCTAAGTATTTATAATCAGAAGGAAAATTTAGAGAAGAGCTGTTCCTCCTCAAAATGAAAAGCAATACCAAAAGGTAAGAAAATGGGAGTCAAGCAGCATTTTTTGCTTGGTCTCACCCTTAAGACCATGGCTATTAATGATTTAATGTCACTAATTAAGTGATTACTGTGTCAAAAAAGGGAAACAAAATATCACCAATGCCTTCCCTGAGAACCACCACCACCACCACCACCACTACCTTTGTTCCTTGCGAAGAAGGTGTTCTTTGGTTTTGGTAGCTCATGAATGTCCATGACTTGAATTGTTCTTTGCTTTTTGGCTTTCAGAGAGCAAGAACAAAAGACGTAAAAACACACAACAATTCAGTACATGACTTGAACAAATTAATCAAACAAAACAGGTCAAAGGTTATATATATCAAACCATTTTCAGCTTGTTTGTAGTTCTGCTGAAGCCTTTTCATTGCTGAGGCCAGTCTTTCAGAATCAAAGTTACTTTCTTTCTGCTGTTCTTTCTGTTTCTGCAAACGACCATAAATGGCAAATGCCTAAGATCAAACTGATATTTACTAAGTTAAAGTCCAAAATTCATATTTAGCATTACACTACTTAGAAATGATAATGCAAGGAAAAGGCTAAACCTTTTGCGTCAAATCTCCAACATCTCAGGAGCCAAATTAAAGAAACTCATCTGACACACTTAGTACCTGTATACTTTGAGGAACAGGAGTTGATGCATTAACTGATTGTTGGAAGGGTCTGTTTAGAGTGCCTTTACGAGGAACTGGTTTTGGCTTTCTTTCTGGTTCTGAATGATTTTTGTCTGAACCAGAACTTCCATCTGATAAAACATTAATCAAGAACAGTAAAAGTAAAGTGTTGGTTACTTAAAAAAATGAGAATGACATGTAAGATCAGACTCATCTTTAGATCTGAATCTGTACTCACTGTGAGGATTTGGAGAGTAAACAAAATCAGGAACCTGAAGGAAAAAGACAAGGAACAGGAACCTTAAATGGGAACAGAAAGACCCAATTTTTCAACAGCTTTCTTCCAAACTCAAGTAAGGATTTTTCTTTCACCTGGTGATGTCCATTCTGGGGATTTTTCTGCAGAGGTGAGTCCCCATCAGCTGCAGAAACACTATGATTAACTTCCTCTTTGGGATTAAACCCTTCAAGTTTATCTTCATTTCACTTTGTTGGATTTTTTTCTCAAAAAGGCAAAATGCTAACTGTAAGTATTCAATATGATAATATTACCCATTAGACCAGATGATGCATTTTCTCCTTGTGGATTCAACCTCACCCATTCATCCACAATTTCTTTCCATTTCCTAAATACCAGATAACAAATTAAGTTAGGAGGGAGAGAACTCCTCTACTGCTCCTTCAGAGAACCTACATTTAAAGTTTCCAGAAACTGAATAGGCAATAAAACGAAAGATATCTTCTTTTTTTCTTTTTCATTTCTTGGTTCTTGAGGACCTGACAAGTTGCTTCACTAATCTCCTGACATCATTGGAGGGATACTTCCGTAAACGATTCACATGCCTACCAATATCAGTATCCTGAAATCAAACAACAATCAGGAAAAGAAAAGTAAATATAAGAAATAAGAAAGCAAAGTACAGAGAAACAAGCAGAATATTTGGTAACAGTTTCTTTTGGTTACCTTGAGTTCGTGAAATGTTATATCCATATCTGCCAAATTCTGAAGCAAATCAACCACCGAATCTTCAGGCTGAAACCCACCAAAGCATTCAAAAGTCAAAGCTGGAAAACCAAACCCAGAAGTCACTGCAAATTTACAAATCTAAAAACTGACACCAGACCAAGTTAGGATTATCGAGTAGTTGTTTGATGTCAAGAATCTTCTTTTGATTATCATCAAACAATCCTGCATAAGGATCCAACCCATCATCATCGTGATCACCATCATCACGGTCACTATCATCTCCATGTGGTGTAGAAGGAGACTCGGCTTCTCTTCCTTTTCTTTCATGGTTGTTCACCTTCATTTCACGGTCATTGCTGTTGATTTTTGCAGCTTCAACAACATCACCAAAATCGCAGTTTCTACACTTCTTAGTCAAACTCGTGGCGTATAATCTCTCCACAATACTATCTCTTCGTTGCTTGAGCTCTCCACCATGATCCAAAGATGCCACAACAAGCGCTGTGTCAATGAAAGTCCACACGTCCACACCTGAACTCTCGAGAATCGATCGAAAATCATCTAAATCCATGATTTTTCGATCTGGGTCCAGAAAATTCTGTTAACCCAATTCACAGTCTACAAGTATTTTACCAACGGACAACACAGCAGATTCTCAAAGCAGGTAACTTTGATCAGATCTAACAGGATGTGAGTTTTGTACAGAGAATCAATGAATCAGAATCTGACATCACAACCATGATGAAGATAATGAGAATCAAATGCAACCAACCAATGAGAATATGAAGAAGTGAAATACAAAGCAGAACCCACCACCAGATCTGACTCTAAAAGGGAAAAAAATTTGATCTTTCAATACCCACTGACACAGTTTAGGATAAAAAAGAAAGCTTTTCATTTCCTAAAAACTCCATGGAGCCAAACAGACAGCGCTTAGTGAAAAAAGCATGAAACTTGAGGACCCAAATAGAATAAATAAAATTAGGGCACACATAAAACTTCTTAACTAGTTGCTCTTCTCTCTTTTGGTTATTTTGTTTACTTCATGAGAAAATAACCTATTTTTTCTTATACCAAATAGGAGGTTTGTTTTATTATTATTGCTTTATGGTTAATAATTTAATAAAAGAAAATAGTTTTATATGGAAATTTTGGGATTGGTTCTTTCCTTTTCTTTGGCAATTCCCTCTACACAAGAAAGTTTTGATCTTTAGTAGTTGAGGTAATGAAGAGTAAAGGATGACTTGTTTGTGCCTATAACATAGGTAGATTAGTTGTCTTAAACAACTATTACAATTAAGACTTAGTAAATTAAGAAATAAATCATAACTAATAAAATTTAATCATATCACTCACATTATATCTTAGAGTGAATCATTAAAAAAATCTCTAATTTTATTCAATTTTTTGATACCGATTTTAACTTTAAAAAATCGTGTTATAATACTAAAATTTTTAATTTTTATAAAAATAATTCAACATTAAATTATTTATTAACATTAATGACAATGTATCATCTCATGTCACATCATATTATTATTTTTATCACATATTTGAAATTTAATAAAATATGTTAAATTACTTTCAATATTTAACCATACACAACCAAATTAAATATAACCGAATTAAAAACTTAATTATTTCAATAAATGTTTAAAAACAAGTTAAATTTTCATTCAATTTTTTGTATAAAAAGTTACACATAATCAGTGTAATTAGGTAACTAAGGTAACATTTAACATGTTAAAATTCAAGCACCTGATGTAAAGAGATGCAAGTGAGTGCCTCCTAGGGTCCTGGCATGTTTACTTTAATTTTCCCAAACCATGCCAAAGTGAGTCTACATGTACTTCAATCAATAGCACTCCAAGACAAAATCCAAGTCAAATCTTCATTTTGTTTCAGATAGTTCCAATTAGATATAAAGTTTTAGTGTCCTTGGTCAAAGTGGAAAGTTACTATTTCCATCAAATAGTTAGTGGATGGTTTTTCTCTAGTAATAATTTATTTGCCTTTAATTGCCTCATGCTTGGAAAGTTGTTGAAGGGGTTGAGGTTTCACAGGTGAAAAAATAATTGAATTTATTAATCATTGCAAAGAAGGCGAGGTTTCGAACAACTCTTTTATAATCGAAATTCGATTCATAAAAATAATTTCTTTGTAAAAATATAAATGATAAATTACGTCGAACAGAGAGTTTTTTATTCTAAATTTTGTTACTAAAAATCATTATAGAAACAAAAAAAAACAGTTTGTAATTTTCTAAATTTATTGAATTTATATTGATTTTTGTCTTTTTTAAAAGAATGAAAATTAATTTTGAAGTTTTAGTTAGTTAAAATGATATTTAAAAAAACAAATTAATAAAAATGAAATTAATAGTGAAATGTAAGAAAAACTACATTATTTGGTCTTATAGCATAATAATTATTCCCATTAGTCTTACTAGATTCAAAAAATTGAATTTCTGTATCCTTATTAGTAAAAGAAATAATAATTACATTAAAAGAAAAAAAGGATAAAACATGAAGAATGGAAAAATCAAGCCACTTGTGTAAAGTGGGATTAAGGTCGAACTTTTTCTTTCATTTTATTCCTCAAAAAAGTAGTAATAATCTCGATAATCATGAAATTCTTGAACACAAACTCTAACAAATTTGCAAGTTGCAACTACTTTATATGTGTAACATAATAATTTTAAACAATCAAAATAATTATTTAAAATTATTTTGATTTTTTAACTGGTAAGATAAATGATTTATATTGCCATCATCGAACTATTTTTGTTTTATTTTATTGCAAGAAATTAAGAGACTAATTTATTATGTTACTCAAAATTTCTAGTTTTGTTTTATTTTGGGAATTTAAGAGACTAATTTGTTATATTATACAAATTAAATTAAATGGTAGTCTCATAATACAATAAAAAGAATAGTTATTGTTTTAATTATTATTTAAAAATAAAAAATTTTATTATTCTTTATTAAATTGTAGAGAGAGCCACACATTCCATGATGTGGAGATGCTTCATCTTTTTGGGTGGGACACACTGCAATGGTCAAAATTCGCAACTGTAGCATATTCTACTTTATCCGAATTCCAATCCAAATCTCATCCCCACCAACTAGTCTCTACTGTATCCCTCCTTTTTTTTTTTTTTCTAGTTAAACCATCCGGTATCCGACATCACACGAGCAATCTACTAATCCAAATTCGAGTCGGATTGGACCTTTACGGGTGACAAAGCTCTCCCTCACGAGTGAGGCTCCATTTTCAAGACTCGAAACAGAGACCTTGGTTAAAGATGGAGGAGCCCCAGCCACTCCACCACAGCACTCGCGGGTTATTGTATCCCTCCTTCAACCTTATAAGAACACACGTCTTGATAAAGATGATGCTTTTGATAATGATTTTGTAACAGTGGTTTCTGTCCTGTTCAATTGGATATTAAGATTTATGCATTTCAGTTTTTGACTACAGAGCAAACATTTTATGTAGAGAGATGGTGATTCTCATAACATTAATTGCCTGTTAAGATA
>JANIJH010000223.1:67556700-67584378 GCA_024520975.1 Erythroxylum areolatum | reverse complement strand
TTGATTCCACCAGGTTGCATTCCCTTATCAACATATTGCACCTAGAATGCATAGGAAAGAAATTTGAGAGCACAAGCGTTGGGATTTTTCTAGTATTAGGGTACATGCAGACTTCTATCCGTATAAGGGCAGTTTCAGAAAAAGTTTTCCACTTCCTGTCAAAAGACACCACCCCCTGAGACCCAAGGCGGATTATAATAATTACAGCAACAGAAACTTAATATGATTTTGAACAAATAACCCCATTGCTCCATACCATGTGTTTCAATGCCTTGTCAAAGCCAACTTCAGTAGCTACTGGAGGGATCACTGGTTGACCATTTTCAAAGAAAATCATGGGTGACTTTATGGGATCAAATTTCGAAGGAGCCCACCACCTACCATTAAGTAAGCAGAGAAAACAAACATCAATGATAAAAGGAACTCAAGTCCTGAACCGATTATGCATATAAAAAATTGACCACATGACACCAAATCAAAGACATCGAACTCCAAATAAGCCCAGGCGATACAAAGTTATTGGAAAAAATTAAGTCAATTACAAAGTGCATGACTCATAAACATCTAGCCAAATAGATTGTCAGCTAGGCCCAACCAAAATTAGCTCATATGTGCATGGTATAAAAGTAGAACACCATGGATTTACATGTTCAGCACCTAAGCAAGTAGCAACCTAGAAACACATGTGGCCATCATGTGGAAAAGATAATGCAGCACAAGAACTGATAGAAGTTGTCAATATTGGCAAAATATCCAGAAAAATTAGTTATTACGCATCCAAATATGCAATATTACCAGTGTCCTGTGTTGAAGATCAAAATGTCATGGAAGCTAACAGCACCCGCCCATGTGCCATCCGGAATGTCAACATCAACTCTATAACCATCCTTATATCCAAGAGATTCCAACACACCACCACTAGCACTGGCTGACCAACTAGAACAAGACCAGAACATGTCTCAGTTGCAACTGGCAATGTTCTTACTGTGGTAAAAGCTCACATCAAATTATCTTCACTACGAAAAGTGTAGCTTTTAAATTTCAAATCAGAAAAATGTAAGATGCAAATATTGCAATTCATAAAACCAATACACAGAAAATATCTGCATATTGTTAGGAGTCCTAGGATGCCAAATTTTAACAAGAAGCATTCAGATCCTGATGTCTGCATTCAAATCCACAGGATTCTAAATCAAAAATTACATATCGTAAGTTTGTATTCCGATTTCAAAAGCTTTAACATATGATTACAAGCAAGTAATGCTCCCAAATGGAAATAGGAAAGGCTAAGTGCGATATAACAAATAAAAGTGCAAAAAAAATTTATTTGCATCAGCAGAAGCAGTGAAGTTCCAAACGATGTTAACCACCCTTTCATTAAATAAGATTTTATCATGAACTAAGAAATTATTTAAACATGCCATTGCAATTCACACTAATAGTATCTTTATCTTCAGATCAAATGACTAAAATCACTCAAGGCGACAGAATCCTAAGCCATAAATCGGCAGTCCTAGTGGTTTTGAGATTTATAAACAAAACTGAACAGGGTAAAACTGCAGGCGTAACATGTAAAGCAAGTATGATAATGGTAAGGGAAACATCAAGAGAGCATTTATCCAACCATTTCTAAAACCATGAGACATACTATGATAACCTGTAGAATGCATAGCTTACCTACCATAGCGAACCAAAAGATTTGTCCGATGATAAGCAATGGTAAGATTATAACGAAGAAACGTAAAGCCACGATCAGCCCCAGCAGGACGCCACTTCTTCACTTCACTGGACGCACTTTTCAGAATGCAGAAAAGAGAAACAAACATGTTCCTGTTCAATGAATCACCAACAAATCCTGCACTGCGAAAGAGTATTACTAAGCTCCACAAGCAAGAACCGTTAAAGTATAACACCCACACAGACATCCAACATATCACCAAAATGTTAGTACCCAGTTCACTTTTACCGGTCTCTACAAGACTAAACCTTTAAAAAGCTTTCCAAAGAGATCGGTCAAAGTTAAGGTCCTTCCGTTACACTGAATAGCAACAAAGAGAAGAAAAAACAAAAGAAATAGAAACAGAGCGTGGTGAAAGTACCAATGTTGGTGTCTCTGTAGTTATGCAGGAAGACGTGTGGATCAAACGCCGGCAGATCACAATCCTTAGGCTGCCACCGCCATTTGTTGATCTCTCTAGCATTGGACTTATTGTTGGCTATACAATTCCAGCCTTTAAATATCTCCCTACAAGAGTTGTCATACCTCTCACGTCTTGGGTCCGGTTCGTAGATCCATGATCCATCGGAGAAGTCGCATGTGTCAGAGAACAGAGACGAGTGGTGGTGCGGTTGGAACTGGGGTTTAAAGTGAAGGGTTTGCTTAGAGAGAGAGGGCCTTCTAGAGAGAGAAAGAAGGAGGAAAACGGAGATGAAGCAGAGTAGAGAGAGTAAAGGAAAGCATGGGATTTTCTTGAGTTGGTGGTCTCTTATAGCCATGGTGGTACCTGAGACTTTGCGAGCTTGGGCTTCTTAGTGGAGAAAGAAGGAGCAGTGCTGCTAGAGGCCTCACATTTGGGTGGGAAGAAGGTAGAGAGAAGAAACCAGTGAAGAAACCAGAGAAGAAGAAACGCTAAAGAAGAAACCAGCCTGCGAAATGAAAGCGCGTTAATTAAACAAAAGGCAAATGTCAACAGCGACGTTTTATGCAACAAAATATCGCGGTTTCTATTTCGTGACGTTTTAATTAAAAAAAATGTCGTAAAAAATTCAAACTTTTCGTGACGTTTTTTAAACGCCATAAAAAATCTTCACAATCTGCGACGTTTTATCAATAAAACGTCGCGGATTGTGTGTATTTCTTGTAGTGAATCAAGAATACATAGATACACAATATAACAACAGTATCTACTTAATTTCGATATTATCTTCTCATAAACACCATAATGTTGGTAAGTATTTCAAGTTGAGCATGCGCAACACACATTCATTCTAGTTAAAATAGCAATTCAATGTTATGTTTTTCTAGGATGAAATAACATTATATTACAAATTTACAACTGTGATATAACATTTTTTTGAGGCACAGAGGCAGTATCAGTATCTGATGCCCTAAAAATGCATTCCTTCCATTCTCTTGTTCGCTTATCACACAAACATACATGCATTCAAAGGGAAAATGCTTTAAAGTCCCAAAATCTCGTATATTGCTCCTTATTGATCCAACATTACAATGCTCTTGTAGTGCATTTCATATCCCGCAAATTTCATAACCTTCAACGTGATGTTCACCGAATGAACACAGCCAAAAACAAAAATAAAATTTAGAAGTCAAACAATAACTGTAACCAACCTCGAGGAACGTGAGTGAAGTTGATTCCAGCAGCGGAAAGAAACTCCTGCTAAGCCCTAGAAACCTGCAATGTATTACCAAAAGCAGTGATCTGATAGACCTTTAATCCCATTGATCCTAAAAGCCGCTATCATTACACCACTCACCTTGAACACATTAAACATCATAAAGCAAATTGCAGTTCTCAAAAATCCCCCCACATCGAAACCGACACGTTCTTGGAATAAGAGTGAATTTCCGGCGAAGACGTCAAAAATAAGATACGAGGATTGAGTAACGAAATGGAGATGAAGAAAAGCGGGACAATGGATTTGGGGATCACATCGTACGATTAGGGCTAGGGTTTGGGTGAATTGGGAACTGGGTTTTGGGAGTTATCTAAAGAAACAGTGTAAGTTCAGTACACGTGATCAATGCTAGCTGGGCTTTTGGACTTGTGTCATACTTGAGCCCATATTGAGGCTGAAAACATAAATAGAAGAGACTGCTCCTTAAATCATCATTAATTTCTAATTTTATATGGTAATTAAGAAACAATAATGATATTTATATATTTTTCTTTTAAAATTTTTAATTAATGATCTTTTTTTAATTAAGAACCGTCCAGCTTTCGAATTCGCTTTCAACTTTTTAGTTTGATTTATTCTAATAATTCTTTTTTTAAAAATTGAACAATTTATTAATTAATCAGTTAATTTTTATAAATTAGTAAGTTCTTATACACTAAAATAAATCAATTAATTTTCATTTAACAATCTCTTTTTAATTAAACTTCGAATTATTTGATAAATAAAAACAATATCTTTCAATTATATTTCAAATTCTTTAATTTTAATAAATATTTAACTAATTTTATAGCGATCTAATACTAATTAAACCTTGAACCTTTTATCTC
This sequence comes from Erythroxylum areolatum, assembly GCA_024520975.1. Taxonomy (NCBI): domain Eukaryota; kingdom Viridiplantae; phylum Streptophyta; class Magnoliopsida; order Malpighiales; family Erythroxylaceae; genus Erythroxylum; species Erythroxylum areolatum. Next base: position 67,580,134 of record JANIJH010000223.1, on the reverse strand, counting down.
ACTAATTTAACTTTCGATCTCGTTATTAAAACATTGATTAAAAAGATTACAAGCTAATCACATAAGATGTTTTCTTAAGCTACATAATATTTGGCTTAACATGATTAAAGACCTTGATTAAAGCCAATATTATTAACTATATTTTGTAAAGGAATCATATCAATATCCCAAAAGAAGATGAAATTCTTTCAACTTCTATTATTAGTATAACATATTCTGAATGTAATTAAATATTTCTCATTTTCTTAAAAAATTAATTAATATACTTATAGACAATTCTAAGGAACTATTTTAATTTATTAAACCCTAAAAATTTGAAATTTTGAACAATTATTTGGACTAAGTTATCATTTATGTATTTAAATTTTTTATTGAAAGATAAAAATTAGAAATTATCCATTACTAAAAAAATAATACAATTAAGAGTGAGAATAAGTAAATTTTGGCTTTATTCAACTTTTTTTATTTATATAAATTTGGGATAACAAATTGGAAGTGCTTAATCTTTTACAAAATTTTAATTTAGTATTAAACCTTTTAAAATTTTCAATTTAATAATTAACTTTTCAAGATTTACCCTTATAATATGTCCATCAAATAACATGTTAATGTCTATTTATTAGTCATATCAATAAAAAACAACATTTTTACTTAATTTATACAAAATTTGAAAAATTAGTTACAAAATTAGAAAATTGAATATTAAATTAAATTTTTTTAAAAAATTAGATATTCTGTCTCTTTAAATTTGATATTAAAGTCTTAGAAGTAAACAATCTTGGCATGATCATTCTTTAAGAAAGCCAAAGTTGTCCCGTCGCAACGTTTGTAGTCATGGTAGTCCACCAAATCAGACCGAAAACATGTGCCTAATGTGCGACAAGTCTCTTAACTTAGGCCTCAAATCACCTGTGCGGGATATTTGTGCCACCTGTTCCATCAACATCCAACCCGTCTGTTACGGGGAACATGTTGGCACAGATTTAAGAAAAGAGGTGAATTAAAACCCTTATGTTACTATGCAATATGCATGGGACCACTTCTCAACTGCCTTTTCAAAGTGCTTTCTTTTTACCATATTATTGGAAAATATCAACTCAGTTTTTTTTATCAATTAAGAGGAAGATGGTATATTTTTAGATTTTCATTCGTCCTCTTATATCAGAAAAGACTTCTACTTAAATATTATTGTATAAAAATATTGAATATTTAAAGTTTTAAAAATATAATTGAAATGAGATGTGTAATAATTAAATAATATTGTTTATGAATATATAAAACCAATTAAGTTGTTCTCACATAACAGCTTAAGCTATTGTAGTGAAATAGTTACTTAACATGGTATCAGAGTCTTTGTAATTAAGTGATCGTGAGTTCAAATCCTACCATCCACCTATTATTCAGCACAAGGTAGAGTGAATCCGTGCAAGTTTCAAGCCCAAAAAGCTTTCACTTGAAGGGGTGTATTAGTGAATGTATAAAACCAATTAAGTTGGCCTTATACAACAGCTTAAGCTATTGTGGTGAAACGGTTACTTAACAAATATCAAATGGAGTAAATGATAATTTTTAAATATAAAGATTATTCTAATTATAATAGAATTCAATTTAATTAACTCATAAATATATGCTATTGTGGAGCTTAATTTGAACACTACAACTATTCTTAAGATTGCCCGATATATATGAGCAAGTTATTTTCTTCAAATTTCCCCTATTTTCTCACTCTGTTGTTTATCCAATTTTTTTATAAAACATCTTTTTGATGGGAAATTATAGATTATGAGAACAAAGAAAAGGTGACAACTTTTTAAATGGAATTAAATTTTCTGTTTTGTTTATATGCTGCACTGAAGCTTATAACCTTTACAAGTAATATACAACAACAACAACTAATAAAAATCCCATTAAAATACGAGTAGTCCCGTTAAAATAAGAGTTTTAGAGAAGTTTAATAGTATGTAATTTTACTTTTATTAGATAGAGAGACTATTTATGATCTTTATAAGGAATGTCACTCTTTAAATTCATGTAAGTATGTAACTATGCTAAAAATGTTAGATTTTTTGTTTTTATTTATTTTTTATTTTTCATAGATAGATTAATTTTCTTCTCAAATGAACGCAAGATCCTCTATTCTCAAAGTTGGTGTGCCCTCTGTTCCGGTATAATCCCAATCGTCTAATTTTTATAAGCTTCATTTATTGAACGGGTAAATTTTTTTAGGACAGAGTTGGAACAAATTAATAGAAATAAGTGATCTTGTCCATCTCAAATGATGGTCAAGCCTTTTAAACTCTTCAGGTGTGACGTACAATATATTTAGAAGTTAAAAATATGCTAATGTCATATGCTCTGTGGATCAGAAGTGCAAGCCATGGTAGTGGATGAGCCAATATGACCTTAATTTATGAGGAGTTGCCTATTCTAGTTTTCAGTTCTTGTCAGCAGATTTGAAATTACAAAATATATAAATTCCCTCGAAAGGGTGGAAAAATACTTTTATTATTGTGAAATAAAAAATTTCGTATCTTAATATATATTATTTAATTTATTTTAAATTTATTATAGAGTGGAATCAAAATTTGAAAAATAGTTAAAAACTATTCTCTTATTCTGAAAATTCAGATTTCAGTTCTTCTATTTAGTAACCTGCTTATATATCAATGCATCAATATATAATTTTTTTTCTCTAATTTTTAATTTTTCAATAAAAATTATTTCCCTTAAAATTCGATTAAAAATTAAAGACGAAGTAGTATAAACATTGCAGTCGTGCCAATCAAATACTCCTTTCATGACAATTTAACTTATCTCTTAAATTTAAACGAAACTAATTAAATATAATTTAAACAAATAATTTATTATAATTATCTTAAATTATTAATTTAAGTCAAATATAATTAGTTCGAATTGAGTTTAAGTTATCACATTAATGATATTTAATTAGTCAATATCTAATATTTATACTGCATGTATTTCATAATTATTTTTAATTAAAGCCTAAAATAAGAAATTTTTTAGAAAACTAAAAATTAGAAAGAGCTTTATCTTTTTCCTAGAGAGAATATACTTTAAAATTAAACACATTGATTTGATTAGATGATTAGCTGATATAAAGATTGGATTAGAAGTGGAGCCCATCGTAATTACTTGCATGAAATACTGAGATTATCTGGCACGAGTTCAATGCGATCCAGTCATTTTACTTTCGTGAACACAGTTCTTTTTCCAGATTTTGACCACATTCTACTTGTGCATGGCAAACAAAGTTCTTTTTCCAGATTTTGACCACATTCTACTTGTGCATGGCAACTTTTTTTACGTTTCTTTCAATGGGAGTAGGTGATTTCTTATTATTCGAGTTTTACCATAAAATATTGGTTCTGCCTGATTCTGGTGAGACAGGACGCTATCGTTTGAATCCATGAGATTGGTTGTCTTTAGCAAGAGGATATTTACAAAACAGCACAAGACACGCCGGGGGTTGATAGTCGGCAGGCCCTTCCGATGCTCAAGTTAGTCTTTTTGGTGGCTAAAAACAAAGAAAAACAGGGTTCTAATCTCGTACCTTTTTCATGATGAGGTAACCAATTTATATATGACAAATACCTGTTAGGTTTAGGTCTTTCCTTTCACGCGAATAGCCGTCATTTATGAATGAGTCGTCTATATTCGAGCCTGAATTTAAGCCTAACACGACCGACCCAACCAAATATCGAAGACCCTTTCATGAATTCCTCCTTTTTTATCTCTTAGGAACAGGAGCCACTGCTTTTGCTTCTGTACAAAAAGCTTCTTTGCGGAGTCAGCATCTCTTTAGTCAGCTTTTTGAATCCTAAGTTGTTAAGTTAACATCACGTGTAATGTTCATGACAGAAGAGTCCGCTCTTTTGTAGTGACATTTCTGCTAAAAGACAGACCTTTATTAATCGTTGAATGGAACAATCACTTTTGCTGCTTAGGCTTTTTTGCGGCCTATGTAAAGCGGTCATTGCTTTTCTTGAAAGATGACAGTCTATTACCGTAGGCTAAGAATTGTTACACCTTAAAAGACACCTCAGCTTTCTCTCTTCAGTGCTTGCGGTTGCTTTGCTCAAAGCTGCTATTTCATTTCCTTACGTGTATATATGATCAAGTGGCCCTAGCCATGTGCATATTGTGTTCATTGTGCTAAAAACAATGATAAACCAACGTACCAAATAGAATCTAAATTGATGATGGGGAATTCAATATAATAAATTAACTTGATCATTGTAATGTGAACTTAATCACTAAATTCACATATAAAACGACTATTAATTAATTCATAATTAATGATTTTTTAATCAAGTTGAATTTGGAATGTAATGAATGATATCAAATGGGTATGTCGATGATAAGATCACGAGAAATAAGTGGTTCGATTTGATTTTGGGACATCAATAAAAATAGGGAAGATTGGGACATCTCATATGAAATGAATACCAACTTTTATATTTAAATGAGAAAAATATGTGAAAGCATTTATAATTATATAAAAAAGATTTGAAGAAGGGAGATTGTGACATCTCATATGAACTGAATGCCAAATTTCATATAAAAATGGAAAAGAAATGCTTTTATAAATATGTGAAGAAGATCATTAATCGATTTCTAATTAATTTTTTTTAAATTTGCGATTTTTTAAACCAAGATAAGAGTTATTATTAAGTCAATCGAAATTTATATTCTTTCATTAAGCTTAGATATTCTCTTCTGATTTCATTTTTCTAAGTACTCTTCACAATTGAGTCACATTTTCAAACACAAGAAGTTTCCATTAACAAAAAATTAACGATAAAAAGTGAAGTAATATATTATTCTTAATTCCTTGACTGTGAGTTAATTTTATGATTAGTGACTAAATTAGAAACTTGAGAAGATCATGAACGAAACATGTTCAAGCTTTTAGTCGAGAAAATAACTGAAATACGAGTTTGAGCTAACCCAACATTAGGTTTCGTAACCACACAGTTTAGGGTAAGCTGATCAAGCAGTGTCCATTTCTGTATCAGTTCCTGAGATTAACTTCAATTTTCCCAAAAGTAGCATATTGACGAGAAGAAGAGTTTGTGGTCCTGTTTGTTCTTAATAACTTAATTAATACACGTTTAAATTGCAGGATTTGCTTATTGCAACCATATATAGGGCGTATCAGTAATGATTGTTGGACAGTCGTTTTCTATTAAAAACCACATACGCGTGGAGGGGCTTATTATATGGTGGAATCTAAGTTGATTAAAGGTCATTTTCGTATGGGTTCTTGATATCAGAGTGTTCATACTTACGGTATGAATGCATGATTGGCATTCACTTTAATTAGTTGTGTGATTAAAGAAAGTACTTTGTTAGATATATACATGCAATGACAAAAGCCTTAACTATGATTCTTATATCTCTTTCTGTGTGAGACGGCTCTTACTAGTCAACAAGTATACAGTACTTAGAACTTAGCTAACACTTTTTTTCCTCTACCAATGGTGAAAGCTGAAATGGAAAGACTTGAAGTAATCTCTTTCGGTTCAGATGAAAGTGTTAATAGTTTAATACGTTTTGAACTCTACACGACGATGATAGTTTTAGAAAGTATTAAGAGTTTAATATGTTTTGAACTCTACACGGCGATGATAGTTTTAGGATACCAAGTACATATTTATAAACTAATGATGACGTCACTAAAAGAGATAAGGTCAAAAGTATAACGGTAAGTGATATATTTAAAATAGCTAATATTATTGACAAATAAAAGAGACAAAATTTAGATGATTTGAACATGTTAAAAGGAGACCTTAGATGTACCGGTAAAAAGATGTAAGAAGATCGTACTCACAAGCTGTAACCGAAAACAAGGAAGGCCTAAAAGACTTGGAGAGAGGTGATCGGGAATAATATAGTAATATTGGAACTTACCGAAGGCATGACTCGCAACAGAAAATTTTGACATAATAGGATCTAGATAAAGGATTCCTTGTAAAAAGATTCTTGTAATCTTTCTTGTAGTTTGCCTCAACCTGTCAATAGGTAGTACTTACGTAGTAAGGATTTAGTAGTCATTATTATTTTTGCTATCATCACTATTAGTAGTGTTATCACCACCACCACCGCCACCGTCACTGCCACTGTCTAATGTTACGAATATCGTACCGGATTTGATATCGAATTGAGTTCTGATATGGTACTGCACTGATACCGGTTAATACTGGGTATTGTTTTGGATTATTTTTAAATTTATAAAATAATCTTTGAATTTTTTAAAAATTATAAAATAATTAATTGTCATATTGTATAGTTGTACTATATATTTTTAACCCTGCCTCAAAAAATTCTAATAATAAATAATAATCGCAATTTTAATTTAATTTATAAAATTAATTTAGTAATTATTAATAAATATAATTAAATTTAAAAAATATTTTTAAAATATGTAAATTTCAAATAAATTTTGATTTAACAATTAAAAATATATAAAATACATATTAGTTAAAAAATAATAATTTTAAAATTATTTAGTTTAAAAAATAAAATATTTTTATTAATATTTTATTAATAAATATTATATAAAATAATAAAATAAATTTAAATGAAATAATTTATTTTTAAGTTTTATTTTGTTTATAATTATTATTAGTAATAAAAATATTTATTATTATTTTAAAAACAAAAAATAAAAATTTACAGTAATTGTAAAAGTTAAAGTAAATAAAATAGCTAATTAAAAAACTTTGAAAAAAAGAGAAAAAAGAGAGGTAGGAGGGAGGGAGATTTTAAAATTTTTTGAAAATTTTGCAAAAAAGTCTCACAATTTTTTAAAATTTTCGGTACCGACTAATATTTGGTTGGTATTTTAAATACTGACTGGTACCATTTGAAATGAGTTAGTACTTACCGACCCTTTATTTCGTATCGATTTTAATCCAGTACGGTACGTACTGACTGGTACAAAAAATCCTGCCACTGCCACCGCTACCGCCATAGCCACCGCAATAGCAATAACAACAAATAATAATAATAATAATAATAATAACCCTTTTTCATATCATTATTATTAACATTCTCCTTCTCTTTCTTTATCTTTATCTTTTTCTTCTTATTTTTATTATGATTATTATTTATTTATTTATTTCCTCCTCTCTCTCTCTCTTTCTAACTCTTGTTCTCTCTTTCTCTCTCTCGCTTACTTTTTTTTAATGTGATCATTTGGAAACAATCTTTCTACTAGTTAGAAGTGAGACTGTGTACTATTAGATCTCTTCAGACTGTGTATTATTTTATATAATTTTTGAATATTAATCCAATAACTATATTTCTAATACATAATCATTAATGTATTTATCACAATAAATTAAAAAATTATATTGATAAAGATGTAGAGATATTCAACCCTCGAAATATCAATCTTTACATTGCTCCGTCAGCCGCACCAACAAAACATTAACGAAGACAAGTTTTTGAATGAGTTATTTGATTTTTAAAATTTTGGAAATTTAATTGAAAGCTTTAAAAAAATTAATAATAAAGTGAAAAAATCCAAAAAAATTTATTATTTTAATATATTGTTCCGTAGTTTTAACATATTATATTTTATTAAGCTACAAGATCCGATAGTAAAATTTGAGTAATTTGTTATGCTATTTTAACACCAAATCCATATATTTTAAAATGTAAGAAATTGGAAAATGTTAAGTCACTATAAGAAAAATGAAGTTTAGCGACAGAAATTACCGACGGAATTTGGACATATTCCATCGGTAACCTTATTTAGCGACAAAATTTACTGACGAAAAAAGTCGTCGGAGATACGGCCGTTCCGTCGGTAAATTTACCTACGGAATTATCGACGGTATAAAATAAAAATTTTTCTGTCAGAAAATTACCAACGGAATTGACTTTCCGTCGGTAATTAGCGACGGAATTGTTTTTCTGTCGGTAAATTTGCTGAAAACTACTTTTTTCAATTTTACCTGCAAAGTGTTTAGTTTCTGTAAAAGCTACCATGAAGATAACTTCATTATTTCAAGTAAAAGAATTCAAATAATGAAATTCATACTAAAAAAGATCCGAAAATAAAGAGCTGAAATCATTTTTTTAAAGAACAAACATTTCATCAAACATCTTACATGTATCAGAATTTTATCCCAATATCACAACTAAAATTACGTCTTGTCCCTTCTATTACTAATATTTATACCTTAAAGTTATTTTCCAATAAAAAAATACACAAATAAACGAAAGTAATAAATACCTAAATTAACTTTCATCCAATATACGAAAAAACACAACAGTAGTTGCAAAAATACCTCCACCGAGGGACATGATGATAATGGCTGGAGAAGACAACGCCGACGAGCAGAAAAGGATTCCACAACAGAGACATGGGCTCCAAGAAAACCGAAGAGGAGACACAGGAAGAAGGAAAAAGAAGAAAGGAAGAAGAAGACACAAGTGAGAGGGAGATGTCGGAATTTAAAAAGAATTTACCAACGGAATTACCGATGGAAATTTCCGTTAATAAACTAAAAAATTTTTATTCCGCCAAAAATTCCCACCTTTTTACCGACGGAACGAAAATTTCCGTCACTAAATCATATTTACCGACGGAATATACCTACGAAAATTTCCGTAGGTAAACTAAAAAATTTTTATCCCGTCAAAAATTTCCGCCTTTTTACCGACGAAAAGAAAATTTCCGTCGCTAAATTCCGTTGTTAATTTTGCGGCGACAAATTCCCTCCAAATTTAGCGACGAATAGTGGTACCGTCTCTAAATCACTCAATATTAGCGACGAAAATATGATTTCCGTCGCTAATTTCCGACGGTAATTTGTCCGTCGCTAAATTTCCATCGCTAATCCACATTTTTCTTGTAGTGAGTCAATTTCGGAATATTAAACACATATTTTTTAAAATAAGATTTACTGTTTATAAAACAATAAACTTCCATTCTCCACATTAATTAGCAACTTTTCTTGATAACGACAAAAAAAGAAAAAGAACAAGGGCATTCATCGTATTAAAAGTTAAAAACCGTAAGACTAGTAGCTTCGAACAAGAACCCGGGTCAAAACGCTACTAACTAAATAAAACCTATTATACATAAAAAGGGGCTCTAGGTCTTTGTAGGATAAATCGCAATAAAAATTACGCGCACAATTACAAAAGTATCAAAAATAAAGAAAACGATATAAAGATTTAATGAGATTCGGCCAATAATGTCTATGTCCTTGGGTAAGAGCAGAGAGAAAATGTTTACTAACAAAAAAAAAGATACAGATAGACCCCTTTTACAACCAGGTTTTATTTTCTTAGCGAAATAGATCCATATCGTGGGAGGCTTTGCCTCTCCTCGAAATCAATGTCAGGCTTTGGGCTTGGGATTGGCGGCCCAAGCTCTTTACTTCCAACACAGATTTTCGTTTTATGCCAATTCAGGTCGCACCACGACCTTATTGAATCAGATCGTCATTTGGATCCACCAAATTTCAAGACAAAATAACAATAGTCTAATACTATTGCATTAGCGTACAATTGCATGCAATAATATGAAGTTTGAGGACTTTATTTACTAGTTATGAAAAGCTGCTCTGGTTCTCTCACTCTCTCCTCTCCCTATCTACACATTACCATTTTATCCAACTTCACATCGTGCTCGCTCCAAAATGTCATGTACTCTATTGTGGGGAACACTCTTAAATCATAGTCAGAAGTATTAGTTAACTAATCACTAAGTATAGATAAAGAGAAAAACTTGATGGAGATTAAACTACTCTTGTATGACTATATTAGCACAAAATAAACTCTTGGGAGTTGTGAATTAGGCAATTTTAGTGATGATGATGATGGCTCATTCTTTGGATAGAAATTCACCATTTGATTGGAGTAAATAGGATTGCCAATTAGGGGTTTGGATCAGGTCAAATCTCAAGTGCAATTGAGTTTAAATATTTGAATTTGACTTAGATCAAGTTTAAATTGATACAACAATTTTAGGATAGATCGAGTAGGACTTTAATTTGATCAAAAAATTATAAAACTTGAATTTGACTTTGATTATACTTGCATACACGAAATTGAATGAAACCGAACTTAATTCATTGACTTTAAGAAGAATCTAATTGATATGCCATCCTTATGTTGAGATATGAAGCTTGATAATATATTTTGGACTTTGTACCACGTCTATGATCGCAGATCCAACTCACAGTGAAATATGTTATATTCTCTTCGTATGCCTATGTCGAAAATAATTTACAATGAAATAAAACTCTAGCTGCCTGTGGACGTAGTCAAATCTTGGTGAACTACGTAAATCTATTTGTGTTTATGATTTTCATACTTATTCTTTGATTATTGTTATTGATCGGTCATAACACCCCATGAGTCAATGAACATGGTCTATTGGTAGCATATCTGAACCTATTTAGGCATCTCTATGCATGATAGCAAACGTATTATAAATAGGATCAATTGCTTTTATTTGCCTAAAAATGTTCTTTATTTGATGCTTTGATTAGCATTATATATTTAAATAATATTTGTCTTTTTAAAGTGGCCCATTAATCATATTAATCTCCGGTAAAAAAAAAAAGGGCTAATGAACATGAAAGAAAAGAGGAACCTAGAATTTTGATCTTTAAAACTTTAGCCAGATCTTGTTGGAATAAGATATATGAATTAAAGAAGAATCTAAACCAAAATCCATTCTTACTGCTTTCTAGTGGTCTGAATTCCCGTTAAAATCAAAAGAAGGAATCGTATAATCGTAATTAATTTATAATAAGTATACTGTTCTACCGTCATTGACAAGTTGCCATTGAACATAAAAGATTATACATTGACTTAAAGAAATAATTCTTTCATGGGTGGAGGCTGATAGTAACATAGTGAATCGACCTTAATTATTTGTTCCCACTCCTCTAATTTCGGATTAGTAGTTCTTTATGATACTTTTTTAGTATAATACCATCTTCTAAGTTTCTCTGCATATATAGAATAATCCTGATATATCTAAGTAATCAATCACCATGACATATATTTTATATATCACTACTTTGTTTGAGGTATGTGCGAAATTAGGAAAATAAAAAGAAATCAAGAAAGTTCAAGCAAATCCTTAGTTGCTTTCACGGCGATTTTTAAATCTCAGGTGGGGACGTGTGCTTAGAATTTTATTAATGAAATAAGAACTCAATGTGAATTCAATTTTTCTGTAAAATAAACTCTTCTCAGTAAGGAAAAGTTGGTCCAAACTTGGGAGATTTAAATAGTATAATTGCTAATCATAGTCTTTGGTGGCACATGCCAATTCCTCGGCAGAAGAATAAATATTGAAACGAAATTACATATTAATTTCATAATTATTCAATATAATTGATTAATTATAGGATTGTAACATTCTAGATTCAATAATTATGTGAATAAATACTTGAAAATTGAGGAATAATTGAATTCATTGTTGTTCTTTTGTGAAGCGAAGTGACAGAGATGCAGATGATTGAGATATAATTAATTCTAAAACTAATTAATTATAGAATACAATGAGAGTCAAACAAAATAGGATATAATAACATAATTAATTCCGGAGGAAAAACTAGAACTAGAGGTTCTACCATCTTCTAATATGAGAACTTAGTTGATATGTCACTTGACGAGCTACCAAAGTTTCCTTGATCTAGTAATGCAAATTATGAACATGAGTGTATCAACTAAGTTCAAATACGTTATTATTGAGAGTTTAGTCCTCTTTTCTCACTTCGACCATAATTTAGCCCTTGGTCAAATAAAGTTTGTGTTTCACTTGAAAAAAAAAACACGATCTAGTTCAAAAACACTCCAAGTTAATGTTAAAAATCAGACAGAAAGTTAAACTATTAAGATTTAAGGTTTAAAAGATTTAATTGATATTAGACAGTTATAAAATTAGTTAAATTTTGAATAAAATTAAAATTTTTTTAAATAAAATTGAAAAAGATTGTCCTTAATTTAAAATTTAATTAAAAAGAAAAAATGTTAAATACAAATTAATTAGTTTATTTTGTTTTATAAAAATTAATAATTTTATTAAAATAACTGATTAATTAACAAACTAATCAATTTTTAACAACAAAATTGTTAAAACAAATTAAAATAAAAAATTAAAAACTAAAATAAAAAATTAGTTCGTTTAAAATTTTAAAATCGAACCATTCAAATTGATTGAATTTTATAGTGTTAGACCCAAATTGTTGGGTGCGTGCCTCCAATCAGGCCAGCAACTAGCAAAGACTGTTGTACTGTAAGTACTAACCAGGGTTGTAGAGGCATGTTAGCTCCATTTTAGGAAAGAAGACCTCAAAGAATAGGAAGTTGTGCACGTATTTTATCCCAGAGGGTATTAAAAGAGGTATAAAAGTTGCTTTCAAGGTTCCAATCTTTATAATTACTGCATGAGTGTTGATTTTGATGAATAGAGACACCGGCTGTCATCTTTAAGTGGTCCCTCATATTAAAGCAGTGACAACACAAGTCCCAATAGAAAAGACGAGAGAGTTTAGTGTCCTGTTTGGTGCTTCCTCTTCCCTTGCCCTCTTACGAGTTGAACTTATATATACCTCATTGAGCTCACATTATACCTCCATTGATATGCTTCTAGACAGCAAAACTAGTAGCTATCGGTGAATTTGAAACTACTCAGCAAAACTAGTAGCTATCAGTGCAACTATCTCTAAAGCTCAAATTTCCTACCCTTTCATTGTTTGTGATGGATGCTAAAAAGCCTTGTGTCGCAGTAATTTTGGTTCAGGCAATATATGCAGGCATGTTCTTACTTTCGAAAGCTGCTTTCAATGGGGGAATGAACAACTTCGTTTTTGTCTTTTATAGACAAGCTGCAGCAACCCTTTTCTTAGCCCCTCTTGCCTTGCTCTTCGAGTGGTACACTCCATACTCAAATTTCTTCTATTTCCCTTCTTTCCTATTCAGCTTTTTATGCATATACGAAAATTGCCAATCTTATGAGATTGATAATGATTTTACCTATGAATTATAGGAAAAATAAGCCACCCCTATCATTTGTGACCTTCTTCAAGATTTTTATGCTCTCGCTTTGTGGGTACGTGTGTCTTTCGAAGTTTCTTCTTCCAATTTCATGGCCTTAGTACATATATAAATATAAATATATCAGTATATACACTTCAACTTCTACTTGATTCTTGTGGTAGGATTACTTTGAGCCTAGATCTATATGGGATCGCTCTAGTTTACACATCTGCGACTTTGGCAGCTGCAACTACAAATTCCCTTCCCGTCATTACTTTCTTCTTGGCACTTTTACTAAGGTAAAGCTTTTAGTCTTATCAACTGTAGCATATAATTACTGCCATGTTTGATTTGTTGTGCTAAAATACGAGGAGAAAACCTTTAAGGTATTGGAGGTTTAAAGGCATCAGATATTTCCTGGTGCGTGTTTTCATGACCCCACTATCTGAAACTAATCAACTGACGATCAAATTCATGTTTGGATTGCTGCAACATAGCCAAGCATGATATGTGCGTATCCATGATAATTCATGCATTCTTAAGTTAAGGGCATGTACGATCTTCCACTTCTTCCATTGCTAGAGCTCTTAGTACATGAAGATCTGTGGATGATCACCTGGTGATTCTTGAAGTTGCTTAAGCATTTAGAAGTGCTTTGTAAGGGGATTCTCAGGAAAATCTAAGAAGTATAGTTTGAGAACCAATCTTGGAGTGAAATCAAACAACACAGTCGAAGGTTAACAAAAGAAACACAACTAGAACTGTAATTTACAATTGAAAGGCATAATATTGTCTTATATGTATTAACAAAAGAATAGTATATACACTATTAGATTGAGATGATGAAGACAAGAAGTGACACTAGTAGTAAGACTCTACTAATAAATAACTCTTTAACAGACTGCTAATCTGATTTAACATTAAAAAAAGATGATAAATTATGATTTAAACATTTATAAGAGTTATAGAGATGATAATAATAACAACCACGACCCAATAAAAATTCGGAAACACATCGGGTTTAAAAAAGTCTAGTGAACGTAACCTTACTATTAAATAATAGAGAGGTTGTTTTCAAAAATTACTGACATATAAGTCATAACAACCGTTTTTATTTCATATAATTCTAATTTCTATGAATTTTGATGGCGGAACAACATGAAAAAGAATTATTAGTCTAATAAAATATTTTATAAATAAACGTTTTAGAATCTATAATATTTTAATCATATGCCTTATTGGCCATATGTCAAACCGAACCATTCCCTTCCTATTATTAACATTTCTTACAATTGAGATTTGATCTAATTGCTTCCCTAGTAATCGAAATTCATCCTCTGGTAAGTACATCGGATTATAACTAATTAAAAGAAGGATTGACAAGTAAAAGAAAGAAGCTGTCGTGAAGTGAAGCACATGAATGAAGTTGAAAGAGTACATACGGTTAAAAAGATATTTTTCCCATCAACAACTTTATTTCAGTATCAAACACATGTAATTAATGAGTTTAATTTTTCTCTTTCACATGTCGCTAAGCTGATGACGTTAGGGAACATAACTATCGAACTTTGCCATGTGCCATAAAACCTTATCAACTGTCCTTAGGCGGGGATGCCAACAAGTCATACATTACCTGCCACATATCTCATCGGGACCTTCCAAGCTTTAATAACTATGGCCTGGCTTCTTAAATGCTCAAGAATAAATTGCTTTCGTTCTGTTTTGGCTGCATGTTTCATGTGGTTTTATGCACTTTTTGGGGCATAGCATCAAGCCTTTTTAAGACACTGCTTAAATTTGTGGTTTCAACATTGTTTATGGCATTTCAACAATGTACTTTCTTCTTCTCCTTCTTTTCTGTTAATTATAATTTGCAATAGCGTTTTCGTATTATATCACGTATCAAAAAAAAAAAAAAAAGATACAAAAATAAAATTTATTATAAATTAAAAATTATATGCAGATGTTGTAAATATTAAAATATTTTTGGTTAATAATTATTCTAGAATGTATCCAAAGCATAATATATATGTAACTAGTATCACCTGAAATTGTTAAAACCTTGGAAGGATCGAAGCTTTATTTGGTCTGGCTTATGTAAGGCAACCCTGGTCCATCCACCTCTGCCGGTGCTCTGTGGGGCACCTTTGCATATCGGACATGTCTTGTGTTGAATTTGGTGTTATTGTACCTGAGACATAGTCAATCATTATTGATGTCCGTAATGAAACCAACAAATGGGTTTTAATATAATGATTAAATCGGACAAAAGGTGGTATCTTGCCTTGTTCTTAAGTTTGTGGAAGTGTCGATTTCAGGATGGAGGTCTTGAAGTTGAAGACAAGTTCAGGGATAACCAAACTTGCAGGAATACTAATCTGCATGTCTGGAGTAGCAACACTCGCATTTTACAGAGGTCCCATCTTTCATTTCCCATGTCTCCACGACCTTTTTGGACATCACAGGAACCAAGTACTGGAAGCACATGTTTCTTCTGGAAAAACATGGGTAAAAGGTTGCTTCCTTCTGCTCATGTCCAACACGTTCTGGGGCTTGTGGCTTGTGTTGCAGGTAAGTATTAGTCATGACTCTTTGAATTTTCTTAAATCTTTTGAGTGTTTCTACTCAGTGGTTTATTACTCTGAAACTGTTTTGAGACAGGCAAGGATTCTAAAAATCTATCCATCCAAGCTTCTCTTGACCACTCTTCAGTGTTTCCTGAGCTCTATTCAGTCTTTTGCCATTGCCATTGCTTTTGAAAGAGATCCTAATGAGTGGAAGTTGGGTTGGAATGTCAGACTTCTCGCTGTTGCTTACTGTGTAAAGCTCCCTTTCCATACACATTCTACAACCCCTTTGCTCTTTCAATTTCAAGCTTTCGTTTAGAGAAATAGCAAAAATTATACATACCACAATTCATGAAACCTTTTATTAGAACTAAATTTGATTTTTAGAATTTGCAACAATTTTTAAAAGGAACAATTGAATAATTATTTTTTAATTAATTCAAGTGATTTAAGAATTATTTTACAAGTAATTGTGTCTAAATTTAAATTAAATTTAACGTTTAATTAGTTAAAATTATTTAAAGAGAATTATAATAAAATGAAGGTAGACTAATAATTTTTTCTATTGTAAAAATTTTATTATATCATTGGAAGTATTTATCTTTTTGTATTATAACATAAAGTGATATTAAATTAGTTAATGTAAAATTTTTTATTCAATCCATAAATAATCATTTAAGACGAGTCTGAGGAAAATAAATTTCTATTACAATAATATTCTTCCTTCATTATTATTTGTATGATTGTATAAGTCCACCTGAGCTCATCATTTTTCCAACAGCTAAATTAAAGTTTGAGTTGTTTCAGGGAGTTGTAGTGACCGGGGTTACATTCTATCTACAAGCATGGGTCATAGAGAAGAAAGGACCAGTTTTCCTAGCAACGACAACACCATTAAACCTGATCTTTACCATCATATGCTCTGCGTTTCTACTGTGCGAGGCCACAAGTTTAGGAAGGTAATTACACACACATAGATAAGCAGCAATTTAAAGAAACCCCGTAATTAATGTATGAGGGTTGAGAGATTTATAATCTTTTCTCTTTGCTTGTTCTTGCAGTATCCTTGGTGGTTTATTGCTAGTTGGAGGTCTTTATAGTGTTTTATGGGGAAAAAGCAAAGAAGAGATGATGAATAATGAGAAGGAGACTAGTACAGTATCTACAACTGAAAGAGAATGGTCTGAGTTGAGACAAGTCATGCCTGTGCCAACTGATAAGGCACTGTCGATTGTGTAAGAAGAATATAAGTGAAATGCATGCAGGTGGATCACCATATGTATGTTTCACTCTCTCCTTCGTCCCGAGACCCAAGGCTGCCAAAACCATGCCCTTTTGGAAGAGCAAACGTATAATTATAAATGATAGAGTGAAGGGTAGAGAGTTTTGTAAAATTGACTCATCAATTATTTAATAAAAAATAGATGAGTTGTATATACGGCAAACTTTTTCTAGCAAAGTCCGGTTCATATGTTCTGTTATCACATTTTATTTTAGTGTATACCTAAATATGAAGTGTCTGATAAAACCTTTATCTTCGCAGACCTTTAAAAATGGATCACTCATGTACTTCCATCATTATCTGTACGGAGACGCTTAATCCTTCTGTCTATTTGTATTTCTACCATCTTCTTCCATTTGAAGAAAACTTCCAGCACTTCATCCTTATTCTTTATAGTATACACCCATACTCTTTAGGAAAATCATCAACAAAGGTCACATAATATTGTTTTCCTCCCAATCATCAACAAAGGTCACATAATATTGTTTTCCTCCCAAAGAAGCTGTTTTGGAAGGTCCCCATACATTAGAGTGAATATAATCCAAAATACCTTTTGTATCATGGATTGCACTGTTGAATTTCAATCTTGTCTACTTCCCTTTAATACAATATTCACAGAAGTCTAATTTGCAAGCTTGAACTTCTTTCAACAATTATTGATTTACTAATATTTTTAAGGATTTTTCACCTGCATGTCTCAAGTATATATGCTACAACCTAATTGCTTCTAACTCTTGATCATCATTAGAAGCTATTGTTGTTATGCCAATAACTACATTACCTTGGTAATAATACATGTTATTGTTTATTCGAATTCCTTTCATTACCACAAGTATAGTAGAGATGATTTTCATTACTTCATTTGATGTATTTACATCATAGCCCTTTAATTCTAAGACTCCCATACAAATGAGATTCTTCATCAAACTTGACACGTATCTTACATCTGTCATAGTCATAGTGTTTCGTCGTAATTCCTTAAGCAAATTAATCTAATCTCAATTGTAGTGCAGTGATTGTCATTTACTGTGTAGACAACTCTACTTTCTAGCTCTTTAAAATTAGAGAACCAATCTCGATTGGGATACACGTGATGACTACAACCTAAATTGAATAGTCATAGACTAGAAGGACTTAGATATAAAAACCAATGAAAGATCCGAGTCTGTATCTTCACATTCAACAATATTCGAATTTGCAACAGTCATTTCCTTATCAAGTTTGTTTTTATTCTTCAGCTTTGGACAATCCTTTTTCTAATGTTCTTTTTTTGACAAAAGGCACATTCATCTTTGCTCAATTTAAGCGTCAACTTCGATCTCCCTTTCTTTGCTTTAGTCTGGCTTTGCAAACAACCTTTGACTACTAAATCTTCTGTTGCTTCACTTGTATATTCTTCCTTTGTCTTCCTTCTCAATTCATGTCTGTATAAAGCAGTTGTAACTTCACTAAGAGACATAATAACCTTCCTATGAACTAGAGTAGTTTCACAAAACTCAAACTTCTCAAGAAAGGATCCCAACAATATCAAAGCCAGATCTTCATCTTTAAATGTCACATCCAAATTTATTAAATCAGTAACTAACTAATTAAAATTGATGATGTGATCATTTATAGTGGTACCCGAAATATAAGAGAAACGAAATAGTCTCTTTTTCATATGGAGCTTATTTTGGTTGCTTTTTTCTAAGAATTTCTCTTCCAATATGTTCCACAATTTAGATAAAGAAGTTTATTTCGAGATAACATACTTTTACTCTCTAGAAAGACATGATTGAATTGTACTACATGCCAAACGATTTATAGTCTTCCAATATTTCTCCTCAACATCATCTGGTTTCTTTTATTCAATGACAATCTCAAGACCGTGCTAAAAAATAGCATCTTGAATCTCACTTTGTCACATGTCGAAATGACTTATACCATAAAAAATCTCCATCACAAATCTAGCATTTATTACAACAATCCTTGCTAGAATAGACGAGATAGAAACTTTCGATATGGTTAATGCAATTGTATCTTTGATTTCTGTCATCTCTGCTATAATTACTATCTAATAGCTGTCAATACGAAATGCCAATAGCCCAAGGAAAAATATTTTTTGATGTGGAAGATCACATAACGCTGCAACCATAGAGCATACTAAGAAAAAACCTTAGTTTTGATATCAATTGTTGCAGAACATTGGTTAATTTCCACCAATAATAACAAATTCACTTGTTTTGTGACTCATCCCAGAATTTTCGATGTGCAAGGTTTTTTAGCTCACTCACCTTAGTTTTGCAGATGACCTTATGCTGCTTTGTGGGGCTCATCACATTCTATATCTATTATTTAAAAATCTATTCAGGAATTCTGCAAAATATCTAGCCTTAGTGTAAACTTACTGAAAAGTAACATTTACTTTTCCTTTGATGTTACTAATGTTAAAATGTTAAGGAATATAGGTGGATTGAATGTTGGTAGCTTGCCTTTTAAATATCTTGAAATCCTTGTTTCATCAAAGAAGCTTAAGTTCACTGACTACCCCTTTTATTGGAGAACTTAAAAGGAAAATCAACGCATCACATAATAGAGCATTCTCTCAGGTTGGTAGGGTTCAACTTATTGTAGCTGTTGTGACAGATCTTCATACTTATTGGAGCTCACGTCCATTCCTTCCAAAGAAGATTAATAAGGAGATGGAGAAATGCATAAAGAACTTTCTTTGGAATGGTAAATATGACAATCCTAAGGGCTCCAAAGTTAAATGGGATGAGTTATACTTGAAAAAGCATGAAGAGGGCCTAGGATTTGTCTCAATTAACTTGATAAAAAATAATGCTAGTGACAAAGAGGATATAGAGACTGTTCAATGACAAGGAAGCACTTTGGAGCAATTGGACAATTTGTCTCGATTAACTTGATACTAATATTGCTAGTGGCAAAGAGGATATGGAGACTCTTTAATAACAAGGAAGCACTTTGGAGTAAGTGGACAAATCAATTCTACTTGAAAGAATCTGGCTTTTGGCATTTAAAGGAAAAAACGGAGCATTCTTGGCCTTTTATCCTCATGTTAAGGAAAAGACAGACTATGTATTCTTTTTTCAAAATACATATTGGAAATGAAGAGGACACAGTTTTGGTTTGATAATTGATCATCTTTTAGTCCACTATCTACAAGAAGTAAAATCTCATCCCTTGTAGCCAAAATTCCAGCTCATGCTAGAGTCTCCAAAATTATTGATTAGTGTTCTTGGCTAGCCATTAAAAGAGCTATAGATAGATTGCTTTCTTATCTTCCAACTTATTTACATAACCAACTTTTGAAGGATAAAATTGTCTGGAACTCTATAAGTAATGAGGAATTCTCCAATTCCTCATGTCCCATCTTCCTTATGTTTCTTAGTACAACATTCTTTGGAAAGGATCATTGATGCCCAAAGCCTCCCATCACAAGGTTAGTTACTAGAGGTATATTGAAAACAAAAGACAGGCACACAATTTCAATTGATCAGGTTTGTTGCCTTTGTAATTTAGTTCCTGAGACTACCTTACATCTTTTCTTTCAGTGTGGATACTCTTCCTCCATTTAGGTCATAATGCTTCATTATTTGAACTTGGATTGTCCCTCCGTTAACTAGAATGAAATCCTAGTTTGAGCTAATAATCAACGCAAAAGAACGGGGGAAAGATTTGGAAGGAAAAGAACTCAAAGATTTTCAAAAATTCTAAATTTGAGAAATATGTTTTTGCTCATAGAGTGAGTTGATAGATCAAAGAAATTATAGTGGCCCATAACATCATATAAAAATTAAGCTCCTCTCTCAGAAGAAGATGGAAATTAGATTGACTATTTATTGTCTCCAAGTAGTCACATTTCTTGACATGTTATGCTAATTTTGTTGCATCCTTAGTACTTTTGCCTCTTTAACAGCCCTATGTTGTAATCAGTTTATGGCTGCCCTTTAAGGCTTGTGAATGAAATTATTTCTTTCAAAAAAAAGGTGATGTGTATAGGAGGTTTCAAATGTTTACTGAATCTAAAATTATGTTATTATTAACATATAGTTACTAATATGCATGCAAGGTTTGTTTTCAATTGTTGAGGGGATGTTAATGAAAACTTAGACGTTGTCTGTGGTTGCATCTTACAATGTTAATCAGTACATGCGTGTGAAATGTTATAATATTTAGATTATTTTATGCATATTATGATGTGAGGTGAGTCCCTTGAAGGATCTGTGTATTTGCTTGTTTTAATCTGTGCAATACGATGATTGGTTAGGTTCCTATTAGTCGAAGCTAAAATATGGTATGTGTCATTCTATTAGTCGAGACAAATTATTTGGAGTGAAAATCAGTATCTACCTTTAGAAAGGTTCAGAGAATTGTATGTTAGCTTGGCACTACTATATGATGCAATTAATATGATCATATTCATAAATATTTTGAGATACTTGTATTTGAACTATTTTAATAAATTGTCGTCATCTTCATTACACCTAGTCTAAAATCTTGCAATAAAGTGGGTCTAAAAGGGTCTGATAGTATGCAACCTTACCTCTATATAATAGTTTAAATAAATTAGTTATAGATATGGACCTTTCCTAATAGTTTAAGATTTTTAAAAAAAACCTTTATCTTTAAAATTGTCTTAAAAATCTTTATAATTTTTAATTTTTAGATAAATTTTCTTTTAAACTAGAAATTATCGATGAAAGAGATGTAGTATGTATATTAAATATAAAATTAGTCATCATTTGGTGACTATCATTATTATAATTAGTACATAATATTATTTTTAAAATATTTTTATTTAATAAAAATAGCCACTAATAGTCACCAAATAATTATTTGGAACTAATTATTTTCTAGCAAAAGATTACAAAAAAATTATTTAACTCCTGAGTATTTTCTTCTAACCAATCTAAAATTGAGGCGTTAAATGAACTGAAGCAATAGGAGAAAATATACAAGAAAAAAGCTTATTCGGAAACTCGTTTCATATCCTCCTATTGAACTGCCTGTAGATTGTTGTATTCTATTTTTGCAAACTCAAAACACAGAGGATTCATGGCTTCTTTACTTTGGCAAACATCCATGTGCCGTCTGGCTTCCAACCTTGGCATTCTCCAATGCAACAGGAGCTCTAGGGCATGATTAGCTAATATGGACATGTAATCACCTTTGATGTAGTTTGCATACTCTTTAAGATGTTGTATGGCAAATCTCTTGCCTCCTCCAAGATGCTCTCACATTCTTCCATGAGAAATGATGCTTCATAAAGAGAAAGCAACCCCTTAATGTGTTAGCACCTCCCCTAGTGACTAGCCTGCTAGTGTTAGTGATCAGCCTGCTAGTGTTAGTACACAACCCACTAAACCCATCCAAACCTACATCCATAGGGGTAAGATGGGGAAGGGGACAAATGCCACATAGACAGGTTGTTATGAGTTAGTTATGGAGAGAGATTGCGTATGGGGGGGGGGGGTACGGGAATATATAGAGAGCTGTATAGTGAGAGGAAACATTCTACTTCTTCTGGAAAATATAGCTATTATATTGACCTGGAAACTATTTTTCCAGGAGGTATTCTATTGTTGTACCTACTGATTAAGTAAATAATACAATCTCTATTGCTATTGCTATCAATTGGTACTTTCATTGAGGGAGCAAGTAGGGAGAGATTATATGCAAACTAGAATGGAGGCTAGAGTATCCGCAGTGGAGGCATCTTTTAGGAGACAAGAATCATCCCTCTCAGCCCAAGAGGGAATGGTTAAATCACATGACACTAACCTGAAGGACCTACAGACGTAGCTCAGCGCTCTTATGGTTAACGTTGAGACATTAGCCAAATCTCAAAGTCTATTACAGTCAGAGTTGAGAGATGGGTTTCAGATGCTGTTGGCAAAGAACTCGCAAAAATCGAACGTGAGTGCAGGAGAGGTACCACCGGTGTTTGTCCACCATGCGCATGCATCTTCTTCATCTAGAAATGATAGAGCGGCACATCCCACACATTCAGAAGGTGGGAACAGACCCGCAGGTGGCTCTCAGGGTTTCGGTAACGATCGACCAAATGAGCACGTTTCCTCGGTTGCTACCGAACGTGCATGGGAGGAATATAGGAATGCAGCTCATCGAGTTGACCTTCCTACATTCCATGGAGATAACCCATTTGCATGGGTTACGTGAACTAAATCATACTTTATGATTCACGAGATTCCACATGAGTTACGTTTGCCTGTGGTCCAGATTTGCATGGATGGAGCAACACTATACTAGTTTATGACTCTTCGGGAGTTTGACCCACGCATGACATGGGAGAGGTTCAAACATTCTTGGTTCAAACATTATGGGGGTAAGGACTGTAACACCCCACTTCCGCATGACCCGAACCCGACATCGATGGTGATATCCGAGTCCATGCCCTGTGAGGGTGGCATGCTACATCACTCAGTCAAAACTTAGTATAATTTTTTTTAAAACATAAACATACACAGCATATATATATATTATGCGGAAAACAATTTACATACCATCATTAATATGTACATTGGCC
>JANIJH010000223.1:67514100-67528052 GCA_024520975.1 Erythroxylum areolatum | reverse complement strand
TTCAGTTCCTCTTGGTGAACTGCCTGCAGATTGTTGTATTCCATTTTTGCAAACTCAAGAAGCAGAGGATTCATGGCTTTTTTACTCTGGTACACATCCATGTACCATCTGGCTTCCAACCTTGGCATTCTCCAATGCAACGGAAGCTCCAGGGCATGGTTAGCTAGTATGGATATGTAATCGTCTTGCTTGTATTTCACATACTCTTTAAGATGTTGCGCAGCAAAATCTCTTGCCTCCTCCAAGATGCTCTCACCTTCTTCCATGAGAAATGATGCTTCATAGAGAGAAAGCAATCCCTCAATGTCCTCACACAGGCATGCTTTGAATTTCTGTAGATCGTCCTTGTAACAATTGAAGGTCTCTGCAATTTGCATTAGATTGGTAATGAAGAGAACAGCTGCACATATGTCCACAAAGAGTAAAGTTCATTGGAAGCAATTTTCTACCGAGATATATGTGTACCTTGAGAAACCTTAAAACCATGTTGTCTTAAGAGTCTAAACTCAAGAGCTTCGGTATATAAATCTCCGTTTGACAAGCCATTATTATTCGGCTTATCGTTGTAAATTCTGGCTAAAATCCTTTGTATCTCATCCTGGAAACAATATTCTACCCCAAGTCTTTGAAGGGTGTCAATCAGTTCCAGTTGATCCAAACGATTCATCGCTTTATTCCCAAGCATCGACCTCACGTCCTCCTTCAGCTCGTCGATTCGTGTTGTGTAAGAATCCACCTGCACATGATTGACAACTGTAACTTTCGAGCCTTACAAAACCTACCTCGCAACATACCAGTATGCATAGAATAATGTAGCAGTGAAAGGTATTAATAGTGAACACCAACGAAGGAAACATGAAAGAAGATGAAATCAACAGGAAAAATGTACCACGAAGTTACTTGTTAGTGACTGGATATAGTTATAATCCCATAAAGCAGGTTGGTAATTTCCAGATCTTCTAGTTATGGTCTGGTCAGAAACTTTGGCCACAACCCTGCATTGAAGTCGGCTGAAACTTCTATAGATTGATGATCCAAGCAATAAGTGATGGTTTCTTGTCAGGAAGCTTGTGATACAGCGAATTGAAGATGAAGCAACCAAGGGAAGGGACATTGTTTTTTATCAGGAAATTATGAACACCTGGTAATTACTGCGAGATTATATAGATGATTCGTGTAAACAATTAGGTTGGTGTGAAGCTTTCTAACCAACTTAGTTGCCCTTTTATACAACCACAAAGTGTCACCTTTCGTAGGGAATCAAGTTGGTTTACGACTGAAAATTATCCAAGTGGAAGCATATGGCTCATAACATATTTTATTAATTCATTGGCATGAGTTTATCATTCTACATGGAATGTTAGCTTCACAAATCTAAATCTGTGATATCCTGTCCAGTAAGGTAGTTCGTGAATAAAAATTTTATATTAAAAAAAGGAATAAATAAATAAATAAATTTTATAAATCTATAAAATATAATGAAATAATGAATAGTTACCCATTAAGCATGTAGTTATATATGTCATCATCATTATCATCAATACTCAATTGAAGTTTCGCTAATGCATGCGCGAAATCTGGAAAAATCCGATAATATGCAGTCTTAACTTTACCTATCAGATAAGTTGTTTCCAAGTAGTTATATATGTATAATCTAAAATAAAAAAATATGTAAGATTATTTGTCTTAATTTAAGTTATAAAAAAAGGATGATTAAGGAAAAAAATTTAGATAATAGATTATAAATTGAGGATCATTTCAATTTAGTGCCCAAGGCTTTAAAATTTTCAATTAAGTAAATAATCTTTTATAACCTTAACAATTCATTTAAAAAGTTAGTTATATTAGTATTTTGATGATTTGCTAACAATTGTTTTTTTAATCTACAGCGGATGTTTTAGTTTACATGAATGATTAGGTAACAATTAATTCTCCTTGTAAACGCCTACATATCCCATATAAAAGAGATTTCATTAATCAAATTAACAAAATACTAAAAGAACCAATAGTTTAAACTGAGTTATTAAGGCTATAAAAAATTAGTCGGTCAATTAAAAAATTTAAAAGTTTGGGTACTAAATTATAAAATGTTCAAAAGGTTAAATATTTTATAATCTATTATCTCAAAAAAAATTAATAAGCTTAACACATAAAATTGAATATTTAAGGGAGTTAAAATTTTTTAACAAATATAATTTTAGATTATATATATTCATAATATTTATTATTAATAATTTCAAAGTATCAACGCCTAAATAGTTTTTTAATGGTTTTTTCTTTTTAATTACTACTCTAATAATGCTTTCTTTAAGAAAAAGTTTGCAAAGAGACTGTATTTTCTTATTTGTTTCTCTTTCTCTTTGTAAAAGAAGAATTTTTATTTTTTTTTAGTATTAAAGTCTTTTTTCTTTTTTCTGTAAATTTATTAAAAACAATCCCTCAGATAATTAAGAGGGGGAGACTGAAATGTCGTTGCTGTGGTGTCGAAGTCTTAAAGAGCCCTTTTTTTTTTACAAAGAGAAGAAATAAAAAATAAACTAAATCATCGGGATACACTACGCCTAGCGCATCACGTCGGAGAAGCTCCTAAATATAAAAAAGGGGCTCTTAAAGAATATAAAAGTGCGATTTGAGCAAGCCAGTGAGGCCAGCGACGACATTTCAGTCTCCCCCTCTTAATTATCTGAGGGATCTTCCACATACTTCGAACAAGGGTTGGTTTTGACTCTCCTTTGATATGTCACCATCGTACAGATAAACATTATCCTGCAGGTGTCGGACAACTGAGGCAGTGTTTGAGATTTTAGAGATGCTTTTGTATTCAGGTATTATCTGATAGCTCTCGCATCCTGATTCCTGAATGATTTTTCCTTAAATAGCTTCAGATAAGTGACTAGGGGAAGGAAAAAAAAAAACTAACACCACAAACGACCCTATCCTGAAATGGCAAAGATCGAGATGCCAAAACAGCTTGCGTCTGATTTAGACAACAAACATCCCATCCTGAAATGGCAAAGATAGACATTCTTTTTTTTAGTTTTTTAGAAGGGTGTCAATCAATAATAACATTACTTTTAAGTCATCTATATTCAGATTAATTTATGTTTAAATCAGTTAGGTCCTTTATAGAAGACAAATTTTAACCTCAGATTTTAAATGACTGCATATATGAGAGAGATTCGAACCCACAACTTCACTTAAGCCAATAAAACTCCCTTGTTAACTCACCTACGTCTTGGAGTTAGTAAATATAGAAATGATAAAATAGCCTGTGTTTGATTTAGTTTGACTAAAAATTAATAAATTAGAGATAATAAAACAGCCTTTGTTTGATTTAGTTTTACTAAAAATTAATAAATTTGACTTTAGTTGATTAAATTTTGAGCTAAATTTATATTTTAATTTATAAAAAAATTTTAAACTTAGAGTTGAGCTAGCATGTGAAACTCAAAGTTGAGTTAGGTTTGAATCCTAAAACCTAATTATATTAAAAATAATATTGTTTAATTTTTAAATAAATTAATTTCTTTTATAATAAAGCACACTTAAAACAGGAAAACCAAAATTTAATTAGGTAAAGTTAAGTTTATGATTGAAGCAAAGTTTCAAAGTGATTATATGAGTAGAGTATTTAAGATCATTGCTTCAATTACAAAACTTTCACAGAATTTGGCTTTTAGACTTGATTTACTCCAATTGAGTCTTATAATATTTACTATTTTTCTAAACAATAGACTTTTGGGCTTGAGCCAGTCTAAATAGATATTTAATCATTTAATATTTCTCTAAAAACATTGAAAATTTAAATCTAACTTGACATAATAGGCTTGATATGCCCCAATTTGATCTAGTTGCTCAGACCTAATTAGGCGTTAAACTACTCAAAACTTGAATAGATTGAGGTTTCTGTTTGACTTCAAAAAATCAGGGTGGACTTTCATAAAGAGCCGAAATCCAAACTAATTCATACTATCATTCGCAAGCCTATTGGTCTCTTGAACCTATAATGGAATTAGACTTGAATGGCCCAACTGGATCTAGTTAAAGCCTGATTAAGTTTGAGCTTAGCCGAAACTGCTCAAACCCAGTTAGGCTTTAAACTCCCTAAAACTCATCGGATCTAGACTTGGATCAAGTCTCATAAACTCAATTGAGTTTCTAGTTTGATTCAGACTTTTTTAAAAAATCAAACTAGACTTTCATCAGGAGCCCAAACCCAAATCGATTCATTCTCATTCCCAAGTTATTGGTCTCTCAAACCTATCATCGTATCATGGCTTCAATTACAAAACGTTCATAAATTTGAGCTGTTGAACTTGATTTACCCAATTGAGTATTAAAATATTGATATTTTAAAAAATTGTTAGGCTTATGGGCTTGACCCCAATTGATTCTTAAAATATTTAAAAAAATTAAAAAAGTTATGTCATCATTAATTAGATGTTAATTAATGGAACGGAATAGTTTATAATATAATAAAATGTAATATAGTAAAAAGTTATTTAGGAGGGATAAAATGGTTTATAATGTAATGTAGTGAAATGTTGTTTGAAAAATAGATGGAATGGAACGTAATGTATAATAAATAACTATTATATACCTTATATTAAAATAGTTGTTGCATGAGACTTATTGTTTTATTATTAATTATATAAAATATTAGTATTAATTATTTGATATATTTTATTTTATTTTATGTGATTTATATTTAAAAATAATTTATTTATATTTTTATTTATATAAAAATATATACAAACAATTAAAGAATAATTTTTCTATTTTTTCTATTTTTCATTAATAAAATATAGTTCTATATAAATAAAATATAAAAATATAAAAATGTTTATTTGATTATTAAACATATATAATTTATTATTAATAATAGAAAAATATTATTATTAATTATTTAATAAAATTTATTAAATTAAATATTATTATATTATATTTAATATATTAATATTATGATTTGGTCAGAGTTGGTATTAAAAGAATTATTGAGGGTATATTAGATAGTATATATTATTAGTTTACGTTTCATCCTAAACAGTAAAAAAAAACCTCTTATTCGGCGGATTTAGGATGGAATGTAACCTTCTACTTCACTATTTAGGATCAAATAGAGCGTAACATAAAACTTTCCACTTCCATCTCATTCCATCATGAAGTCCTTATACAATCGATAGAATTGTATTACATTCCATCCATTTTCAACCCTAATCTCTCAACCAAACAGGGCCTTATGCTTTTGAAAGTTTAATCATTTAATATTTATCTTAAAATATTGAACTTTGAAGCCTAACTTGACAAACTAAACTTCACATAGCCTAATTAGATCTAGCTAAAGCTTGATTGAGTTTAAGCTTAATCTAAATTGCTTAAATCCAATTAAATTTTAAACTACCAAAATTAATCAAAAGTAAACTCCAAACAAAATTCTTAAATCCAATCAAATCTTTTATTTGACTTAAACTATCAAAAATAATGAGGTTAGACTTTTAAAAGGAGCTTTATTGTCATTCCTAATTGATCTCTCGAACCTATCATCATGTCATGCCACATAAAAATATCAAGAAAATCATCATCCCCCTAAATGCATAATTTGCATCATTTGAACAGAAAATGAGGAAAAAATAAATTGAATGGAAAGGAAATTTATAAGAAGATTATCATCAACATCATCACTCCCATATATGCAAATGCCATATACGTACTTTCAACCAAAAAAAGAAGAAAGAAATACATAGAATTTTAATATTATTTCTATTATTGTATTACTCATAACATTCAAACTTTAGTATAATTACTCCTATAAATGAGGAAAATTGTAAGATTTTATACTTTCCTTGTTAGGATATTAATTAGTTAATAAAATCAAGATTCTCCTGACAAAGAAAATCTTAGTCAATTATGAACCTTTGAACTGAACGAATCACAATCTTGAGAAGGTAAAATTAAGAGATGCATGTACTATATTGCCATAATTTTCCCTAGTAACCAAGAAAACCCGTTAAAGCTAAGGTATGTAGCTTCATTACTTCGCAGTTTGCAGCTTTAAGAACTGTGCTTTATTAGCTCTTTTCTTAGTTGTTTTTGCTATGAACATTCTATTAGGATCATTAACTAGTACTAAGATTTTCATAGTTATTGTTTAGGTACGAAAGATGGGTCGCAGAAAGCTAAACTCGGAACTGATCAGCAACGAGAGGTCTCGTATGATAACGTTTCACAAGAGAAAGAAAGGGCTGATAAAGAAGGTTGAAGAGTTCCAAATTCTGTGCAATGTAAAGGTCTGTGTGATCATCTTTAGCCCAAAACTCAATCATCACCATCGATGTGAGGTCGAAACATGGCCTTCTGATCCTGATGAGGTAAAGAGCATAATCTATAAGTACAGAGAAAATGGTCCTAACGTGAGGTCAAAGAAGAATCAGGATTTGTCTGATTACTTTGTTACTCGCAAGAACAAAGTGGACCACGAGATTGCCAAAGTTCGCAAGGCAATTCGTGAGGCAAAGTTTTCAAAGCGTTGTGATCACCTGAACCTTTTATCGTATGACCAACTCTGGGAACTTGAGAGAGCTATTGATGCAAAACTTGGAGTTGCAGAAAGAAGACTTCTTCAGATGAAAAGTTCAGGTTTTTACTCAGGACCAGATATTCCTGGATCAAGTGTGATCAATCCCAATTCATCAGCTTATTTCATGCTTCAGAACAACATGGACTATGAATTTCTTCACGAAAAGCAGCCTGTTACTTCCACAAAACCGCTTGATATGGTCATGCCAGGGTCCAATTCTTACGACCTAAGAACTCAACACACAAGGATCGCAGTCGACGAGAGTTATATGGAGAATCCAATGCTCAGACTGATCATGGATGGTGAAGATTATACAAGGTTTTCTGATGTGACCAACAACAATCTCTCCTTGGTGCCACTCAACGATTACAGCTACTACAATAGCAATTTGTATGCTTCCAAGGTTGAGTCGTCTTCTGTGTTTAACAATCCAGGTCTCTCCTTGGTGCCACTCAACGATTACAGCTACTACAATAGCAATTCGTATGCTTCCATGGTTGAGTCGTCTTCTGTGTTTAACAATCCAGGCACAGGTCCTGAATTATATTACAGATCAACAATGCAACCAACGCTTCCCTATATGGAAATCCCTTCGATTCTGAATGCTTCTTCCCAACTGCACAACTCAGGAATTTGCAACCTCCATCAGTTGAATGATTTCGACATGAACGATAAGAAACTCATGTTTTAGGCATGGAGAGGCATGAACTTTACAGGCAAGAAGTTAATTAATTAGTATGATTTTTGGATATTGTTTAGTGTTCTTGTTTGGATCTTAATTAATATGTTCCATATTTCTTTCCCTAGAACTCCATGAATTTTATGGTGCCTTAAAATTCCAACTGTTCAGTCTTCCGGTGGTTAAATTATACTTATATGTATATTTTGTATCATAATTTTATATTAGAAGCCGTAATTATAATTACTACAACAATATTACAATTGCTGCCAAATTTATTAATAATATTATTATTAAGACTTAAGTATTACTCTCACAATTATTTTCAAAATTATTTGTAAAAATTTAATTGAGGGCCAAGATTAATTTAACAGTTTATGCATACCTTAATTAAGCTGCATTCTTACATATTGAATTTGCAAAGTTCAAAAATGAGCATAGATTGGACCGATTAAATTTATAAATAAATGATAACAATAATTCATCAGTGTTGGTAACAAGTGAGTGAAATGTATGTGAACGTTTAAGTTCTCATTAGTAATCACTAATTTGAAAACTAAATTTAACAGATATTATAATGAATTACAAATATTTCTTAATATGTATAGAGTTATTCAAGCTAAAGGCAAAGATGATAGGGAATTTCCTATCTTTTACACTAAATAAAAAATTGTGATACATGTAGTATATTGCATATGGGAATGAGTAGAGTATTAAGATATATGTAATTGTGCTCTCTTTCACTTAAAAGGATCATAATTTTCTTGGTAGAATCTTAATATTTATTAACTAATTAATATCTTAATCAATATTTCCAAAACCGAATTGAAAATTAAATTAGAAGACAAAAAGTTTAAGGTTTAAAATACACCGTCATCAAATCGGTTAAAGATTAAATAAAATTAAAAAAATTAAAATATAATTAAAATAAACTATCATCATCAAAGAATTTGAAGTTTGATTGAAAAAATAGATTTTTAAATGAAAAATAATTTGATTTATTTTGATTTATAAAAATTAATTAATTAACTAACAAATTGGTCCATTTCTACTAATAAGGGTTACTAAAGTAAATTAAATTGAAAAATTACAAACCGAGCCAAAAAGTTAACTAATTTAAAATTTTTACAGTTAGACCGATCAAAGTGGTTGAGGTTTTTAATCATCGAATACAAAATGTTACACTTTTTTTCATAAAGTAATATAAAAAATAAGAAGAGATTTTATGTAATTTTAAAGTCAAAATCTATTCATATAAATGAATAGATTCCAATATAGTTAAGTTACACAATTCATATAATTCATTTAAAAGGAATTGAATATTTTGTATATATGTAAAATGCAAAAGATGCTGTTAAAACAACCTGTGCTCATTAAAATAAAATAATCTAATAACTCTCCGTGTCTTGATAAATGAAAATAAAACTCAAGCATCCTCAAAAACAGAAGAAAATGGATATGTGAGTAATAAATAATAGCAGCAATCCACAAAAGACATGCAACAATTATCACAAATACCAACATGCCTACTCTGATAACCCAAACATGTGATGTTCAGTTCTGATAGAACTTTTTAGACTTTCATTTGGTTTCAACAGGTTTTTCAATGGATTTGGTCTCTACTGCTGGGATTTCTTCCTTGGATTTCTCCACGTTATCAACAGCTTTAGAGGGTACTGATTCAACTGGAACTGGAACTGGAACTTCAGTTTTTTCTTCTTGGGGTAGTGCCTCAGGGGCCTCTACGAACAATTCTTGTTTCACATCTGACTCCACATGTTTATCAGTCACTGGAACCACCACTTGTGCCTCAGGCTCTTTAATTTCCTCAGGAACTGAATTTTCTTCAGTAGGCTTTTGAATCACGGGCCCTTTAGATTCCTCAGTAACTAATTGTTCTTCAGCAGGTTTCTGTGTCACTAATGGTTCTCCAATGGGCGTTTCATTCACTGATAACTCTTTAACTGGGTTCTGAATTTCTGAGAAATGTTCTTGAGTCACTGGTTCTGCGACTTCTTTTGGTTCTTGTTTCACTTTCTCTGCTCCTGTCTCCTCCCCTTTCTGCAATAAAATACATTATTCAATGAAATCTTTTTATATGGCAGAACCTGTACTTATCCATTCGATGCATGTTGGATAATCCAATAACTAGTAAATCACGTACTTTCGATAAATTACGTGACGAGCAAATTAGTACTCAAATTAAAGTAACAAACCTGAATCAATTGGTACCTTAAGAGGCCATTTCTTCCTTTTAACAACAAACAAACAAACAAAACCAGCAAACCAAGCATTGATAGAAGATCCAAACAATCCAGTTTTGCAACAAAAGTAAAAAATGATAATAGACACCAGAAACAGTACCCGATCATATAGTTTCAAAGATACCCTGTACAAATTGAACAGTACAGAGACTCTAAAAGCCACTTAACTATTATATCCACCATCGTAATAATTGCATTAGAAAACAAGAGTTTCACGTGCATCTAAAAAGAAAAAGCTTCCAACAGGGAATCTGATGGTAAAATCAGGACTTTGACGAGACCACAATTGACACAAACTTTCTGACCCCATCAAACACCTAAACTGTATATACAGTTGTGCTGAATATACTATAAAAAGGTAATAGATTAACCCTAATATTATCTGGATTCTGTCCTGATTGCATCCTGAGAAAATGCCCCCTTTTTTACATTTGCAGACTGCCCAATCTGAAACTTCTTTTTCTTTTTGATGGATAGGTTATTGAATTGAAGATAAGTTCTTCATTCTTTTCTAGGATTATCACCTTTACCCTTTTTTTAATTTTGATGAATAATTAATAACTTCTTTTATCAAAAAATCCACTTTCACTATTCGTAATGACTAAATTCCAAATCGCCAAGAAAAGACATAAAGTTGAGGTAGTCACAGAAATTTAAGGTAAGTATGAACACAAGAACCAAGATGAAAAGCACAAATTGGACCACATAAGAATCATCACATGAAACTAAATAACGACAATTGGCAAACAGCTAATAGACCTATCAGGCAATAATACTTCACCTTCCACACGGTTCAAGTCCCTTTCCTTGGAAAAGGAAAGGAAATTAGCAATACAAACCAACAAAAACAGTGATCAGACATGTATCATAGAAAAACTAAGTTATGAAAAGTTATACAACTATGTTTAGATGTCAACAATTCTAGAACAAAACTAAGTTATGAAAAGTCATATAACTATGTTTAGATGTCAACAATTCTAGAACATGGGGTCTTGCTCTTACCTACTGCTAAACATGATTACATATTCTACAAATGATTCTAAACAAATATGCATTGATAACATTACAAGTTTTGAAAACAAATCATCATAATCAGTTTTCTTTTTTCAGTTTTACAGGAATCTTTACCTCTTTGAACAAGTTCCCTAAAGAGCGTCTCTTACTACTTTCATCATCATCAGCTTCAACAATATCTTTGACCTTGTCATCTCCTTCATCACCAACCTCCCTCTCAACAACTTTCTTCTCCTCTTCAATAACAGAAGCCACTTCCTCCTTCTTCACAACCTCTGCCGCCGGAGCTGCCGCAGTCTCCTCCTTGGCCGTCTCCGGAGCAGGCACAGGAGCCGTATCCTCCTTATCCTTGGCCACCTTTGGCTTCGTAGCGCAAGCCCCCATGTCTATCAAACTTGGTAATTCTCCTGGCCCCTCTATCTCCACACCAACTTCTAACTATGCTGTGGATCGAAAAGCTTTGATCTTTTGTGTTCCTTGGCTTCCTCGTACAAGTAGGATGATAAAACAGACAAGAAAAAGAACGAAGGGTAGGTAGGTTGTTATGTTCCGACAATTGTTCTGTGGTTGAGGAGATAAATATATACCTGCGGCTGTATGTATAACTATATATATACACACACACACAAGAATGAGAAAGGGGGATTTATAATAGTTCTCACGAAGAGCCGTATAGTGATGAATGATGATATGAGAATTTAGAAAGCTTGTGTTGCTCTTATTGTATATAGTATTAATGGTAATCCTATGGAATTATGGTCACAGATGTTACAGGCTGTATGTATAGATTAGAGAGAGAAAGGGAAGGTTTTAATGGAGGTCTGAGAATAGGGAAGGTGCAAAGGCTGATATTGGTGGTGGAGGAGAGGTATGGAAAATGGATTTTTTTTCTTCTATTTTACTAGTTTTTTTAAACTTTGCTCCTTTTTTTTACTTATTTTATGAGTGGTTTTGTTTGATTACAACAAGGCAATTGGGATAACTGAGTTGGCGTTCAATTGTGTTTGTGGGGCATATTATTACATTTCCAGGTTGGTCTATTTCTAAAAAAATATTTTTCCTTGTAAAACAAACATTTTCTTATTGAATCTTACAGAAAATAAATATCTTAGTTTGGTGATAAAAAAATTATATTGAAATTAGTTAGTTTATTTTTGGTTTCAATACTTTGTATTTAATTAAAAATACTTAATAGAATTTTTCGCATACTCCAAATAAATTTTATTGTGAAAAAGGGAAATTATTAGTGAATTTATAATCAAATAAAATGTCATCTATGTTGAATTAATTTTCCATAACTAGATGATC
This sequence comes from Erythroxylum areolatum, assembly GCA_024520975.1. Lineage (NCBI taxonomy): Eukaryota > Viridiplantae > Streptophyta > Magnoliopsida > Malpighiales > Erythroxylaceae > Erythroxylum > Erythroxylum areolatum. The sequence continues at coordinate 67,516,210 of JANIJH010000223.1, read as the reverse complement.
TATACAAATTTTGGTTACAAAATACATATGAAGTAATTGTATTAATTATGAATAATATCTCTATTTTATCAAATAATAAATAAATAAAATATTCATGATCCAAAATTTTATATTCTTTGCTCAACAATTTGTATAATTTGTATTGCAATGATTTTTTTTTGGTTCACAATTCAAAAGCTTATCTAAAAATGGTTTATCCAATATAATACAATTTATATAAGGTTACTTATCTTAGGATAGATAGAAACTAATATGGAATTTATAAATTATACCAAACAAATGTACATAATAGATTTTTGAATTAGATTTTTAAGTTCATTGTTACATCTAATTTTTAAACCACTAAGGAATTCATCGTGTATTATTATCAATGTTTTAAAAATTGGATCAGAAGTTAAACCAGTAAAATAAGAAGTTTAAGATTTAAAAGGTTGAATCGATATTAGATCTGCATAAAATTGACTAAAAAATGAATAAAATTAAAGAATTTGAAATATTATTGAAAGATATTATTCTTATATTTCAAATAAGTAAAAGAGAGGTTGTTAAATAAAAATTAATTAATTTTTTTGTTTATAATAACTTATTAATTTATTAAAAAAATTGACTTAGTAAATAATAAACTGGTCAGTTTTTAACAACAAGAGTTATTAAATTAAATCGAACTAAAAATTACGGTCGAACTAATTGAATTTTTTATTCATTCATTGTTCTAAATGTTATGAGATTATCCATAAAAGTTGACTAGTGTCTAATTGGTCGATGAGATTCATACAATGTTTTGTGATAAATTAAGTTGAAATTTGGCAAATTTAGTTTATTTCAATGTAGCCATTTGTGTAAAACAAGAATTTAGATTTTTGGCTCCTCTGATTTCTATGTTACGAACTTTTGTTGTTTATGAAACGATGAAGGCAATTGATATTTTCGACAAAGCCGGCGTTTTAAAAGACAAATAAATTGAATTCAAGCATTTAGTTGTTTTCCTTTGATGTTTCATTTCGAGAATCACCTTCAAATGGAAGACTTCTAAATAAAGCATGATTATTATTATTAATTCTTAAATCTAGGATATTATTGATATGATAATCTAATACATTTTTAAAATTTGATTCAAACTGTTAATTTAAAATAATTATAATATATTATTAGTTTAATTTATATTTAATTGATTCCATTTAGATGTAATTATTGAAATGAGTTTTTAAGTTACTAATATTTGATTTATTCATAAATAATATTTATAGTGCGTATTTTCAGTTGTTACTTTTTAACATAAGTTTAACAGAAATGATTTTTTAAAAAATTTAAAAACTTTTTATAGTTTGAAAATTTAAAGGATTTTTTAATGGAAATTTATGGTGTCAATGCCATTTTAATTGGTAAATATAAAACAATGATATTTCCTTCTAAAGTTGGAGCCGGCAAGACAAGACATATGACAAAAACCTAACACTATGTTTGGTTGCAGTCCTCATGGGTAGGGACAGTGGACGGGGACACAAAATTTCCGTCTCTGAAGTGTTTGGTTTTATGTCTCGACCATTTTGTCCCCGTCTCAGGAAGACGGAGACGGTGATTTATTGTACGTCCACAGATTATGGTACAAATTTTATTGGCCCGGGACGGAAATAGCTAATTACGTATAAACCCCCATTTTATAACGTTGAAACCTATCACCGTCCTCAACAACGTTTCTCCCAAAACGCTTCACCACCGTCTTCTCCAACGCTCCTCGCACTGATCTGTGGTTCGTGGCCGCTGAGGTTAGTTTCCTCTCTTTTCGTTTGTTCTGCTGTTGTTCTCCCTGCGTTCGTTCTTCTCCCAACGCTCCTCCGTCTCCTCTCTTCTCATTCTGGATCTGTGGGACATATCCGAAGTGCGCCGTCTTGGTTGTTGTTTTGTCTTTGTTCGGTGGGTCTTCTTTTCGATCTATAGATGGGGAGATTCTCAGATCCGAAAGTTCCCCATTTCTTCTGTCTTAATTTTTCCTGAGAGGGCTTTGATTGGCAGATTCTCAGATCTGAAATTTCTTTCCTTTCTGTTTGATGTGTCATAGTTCTCGTATTAAATCTTTCTTCACTACTGTATTTTACGTGGTTTTGAAGAT
>JANIJH010000223.1:67490101-67514000 GCA_024520975.1 Erythroxylum areolatum | reverse complement strand
CTCTGTCCCCAATTTCTGTTCCGTTCCGTTCTGTTCCGTTCTGTTCCGTTCTGACTCCAGCTACCAGAGACACTAACCAAACGCAGTGTAAGGGCTACCATAGTTAAGATGGGATACAAAGTTAACCCATATTTTTTTTCCCTAAACTCCCTCAAAATGAAGTTTTAAAGATTGAACTGTACGTTAACCTGTTAAAATAAAAAATTTAAAATTTAAAAGATTCAACTAGTATTAAAGAATTTGAAATATGATTAAGAGATATTGTCTTTATCTATTGAAGAATTTAAAGTATAATTGAAAAAGAGATTGTTAAATGAAAATTAATTGATTTATGTTGATTTATAAAAATTTAATAATTTACAAAAATTGGCTAGTTAATTAATAAATTGATTAGTTTTTAATAACAAAAGTTATTAAAATAAATCAAATTAGAAAATTAAAAAGTGAACTGAAAATGTGGATGATTTAAGATATTTTAACTGTTGAACTGACCGAACCGATTAGATTTTTTAATAATTGCCTAAATTGACAAAACCATACCGAATAAAAAGCTACATGATAAAAGACAGGATTGGATTTTTATTAAGGTACATGATTAATAAAATTATATAATAAAAGCATCCTTGTTCTGCACGAACAAAAATATAGTATATACATTTCATATGGAGAAGTAGAAATATTATAAAATAAAAAAAGCCGGAATTTAAGGAAAGCTGTCACAAGACCGAGACTTAAATAAGCAAGCATATCATATATGGTACGTGCAAAAGCTTATTAAGATTACAGAATCATGTATGTGTATAGTTAAATGTATGTATCTGTACAGGCAAGTTGTGGTGTGCATATAATTACATCGTGTTAGCCATTATTGCAAACGGATTAATAATTTTCTAACTTCCTTAATCTCGTAATTTTTTGTAAGAGTTTATGATGAGTGTAGGGATAGCGGAAAAAAAAACAGAAATTATCGGGTCGTTTTTAATTTAATCGATCTCGAGTTCGGATAAAAGGATATTTGAACCGAAATTAGACTTAAATTTAATTTATGTAAATATAATTTTGGACAAAATTTAAATTTAAAAAATTCAAAACTTAGATAAAGAATTAACTTTCTTTTCAATAATTAATTTTGTTTAAACAAATCAAGTAAGAGTTGGAGGAGAATTAAATTAATAAGAGCAATAAAAGATAAGAAATTTATAATAATGTCTAACCATTGTATAATGATGACTTCATATGAACTTTGAGCTAAGCTTCCCCCACCACCATGATTATCTCCTTTTGCTTTCTTTGGATGCATTAAGGTCTCCATCAACACCAACAATCACTTGTAGTTAAAAATTAAAATTACCAGCGGCACAAATGCACAATAATAATTTATATTAGTATAATGTCCACGTAATATATATATATATATATATTTTACGTGGACATTATACTTATATAAATTATTATTGTTATATATATATATATATGCCTGCCTACATGCGTGTTTGTTTATGCTCTTATAGTCAATTTTGGTTATATATTTAATTGTATAAATTTGTTTTATTCAATAAAAGACATTCTTTATCTTTGTGTATTTTTAATTATTTAATTATTAATCATAAAGATGAAATCCCTGCAATAATTGTTATGCAATTAAAAATTATAATGTGATTATAATTATGAGATTCAAATTATATTTTTTTATTATTCCTATAGTAATATAATACAAGAAAAAAAAGAATAATAGTCTGACCATATAGTAATATAATATAAGAAAATAGGGATATCCTTTTTAGTCTTAAAAAAAAGAATTGATTGAGCGGTTGACAAATCTTGCAAAGCAACGAGATCTATAAAAACTTTTTCATATTTAGATTCAAAGGATTAATCAATGTTGTGGTGCAGAAAATAAGTTAAAATATAAGAGTTAGATACTTTAAAATGAATTATTAAAAATAATTAATAAAAATAAGGAATAAACACAGCCATGTGGGTTAATAATAATAATAATAATGTGGGTATTATTATAAATAATAATCATCATCATGGCTATGATTTGTTAAGTCACAATTGTGCATCGAAGTCATAGGTTATAACTAACAAATCATAGTCGTAACCACAGTACTAGCGTAAATAATCGGAGTTGTTGGATGAAACAGACGGTTGTCCTTAGTAGATGGTAAGTAAGCAAAGTCCAAAATATTAATGAATTAATTAATTAATAACATTTTAATTATTTATTTAATAATATTTTAAGTTTATGAAAAAATTAACGAAAAAATGTCACTGGTAATCAATTAATTATATTTTTATTAATCATTTAATTATATTATAATTAACTATATTTTAATGATATTTAATTTAAAAATAAAAAATAAAAAATATGTGTCATAGGCGCAAAGGAATTAATTAGTTTTTAATTAATTTACGATAAGTAATTGATTGATCAATTGAATTATATTTTTATATATGTTAAATGTATTTTAATTAATTAATCAATTAATTATTTTTAATTAATCAACTAATTAATTAATATTTTAATTAATTAATTAATTCTATTTTAATTCTATTCAATAAAAAATTCTACATAATATATATATGTGTATGTGTGTGTATGTGTGTGTGTGTGTGTCACAGGTGTGACTTAAATGTCTCACTTGTGACACTTTTTTAATAATAATAATAATAATAATAATAATAATAATAATAATAATAACGAGTCACAACTTTGCATCGAAGTCAGAGGTTATGATTAACAAGTCACAGTCGTGACTACAGTAGTAGTGTAAAGAATTGAAACTGTTAGATGAAATGGACAGTTTGTCCTTAGTTGATGGTAAGTAAGTGAAACCCAAAATAGCGGTTACGGAAATAAAAAATAAGAAGTTACGATTGTGAACAATAAGTCATAGGCGTGATGATAAGATGGAAGCTAAAGAATGAAAGCCGATGGATCAAATGGATGATGGGATGGAAATGCGTGATCATCCATCCCATTTATCCTTAGTATATATATACTTAACAAGTGAGGTCCAAAGTAGCGGTTACAGAAATAAAAAATAAGAAGTCACGGCTGTGAGCAATAAATCACAAGCGTGACAATGAGATGGAAGGTAAAAAATGAGAGCCATTAGATCAAAGGGACAATGGGAAGAAAATGTGTAGTCGTCCATCCCATTCATCCTTAATATATATATATATATACTTTTTTTAAATTTTAAAATACTTGAATTACTAAAGGAACATCGTTTACAATGAGCAAAGAATAACCAAGCACATCTATACAGGAAAAACAAAAAAGAGAAAGTAGCCTTTCAAGCCACTATCACAGAGTCACTGTCATAATAAATAAAGGAAAACAAAACACTCAACTACCAGAATCAGTCCACATCTAGATCTTCCAACGTCTTCTAATAGCCAAACAAAAGTGATCCTGCATCCCATGGCCAATTATGATCTCCCTGATCAAGTTAATAATATAATCCGCTAACTCGTATTTGGTCCTTTCTAATTACTTGTAAATACGTCTATTTCTCTCCCGCCATATGTGATAAAGGACAATTTGGAAAGAGGTCCAAATAAGGAGACTAGTCGGCCTCCCTTGACGGACTGCACGAATAACCCCATCTAGTACATCATTCCACTCATAGGTAAAGTTCAGGTTACGCACTAGATATAATATGCGATTCCAAACTGCTTTGGTAAACTCACATTCAAAAAACAAATGGTTTCTGCTTTCATTGACTAACTTACACAGCACACAAATGGGATCATAACTTCTGAACCACCTGTCCTTTGTTCCTAATCTGTTTTTGATGGCCAACCATAAGAGAAAAGCTGCTTTAGGACATAATACCTGTTTACAAATGAGTTCAGACCATGGAACCGTTTCCGTCAACCCTCTCCAAATGGTACGAGCAGAAGAGGTTGTGAAGTCTCCATTTTGAGTAGGAGTCTATATCATCTTGTCCGGAGAATTATGAAGGGAGGTACCTTGCAAATAGCTGATAAGAAGATAGCCAAACCTATGCCTATACAAGGGGTCACTCTCCCGCACAACCCATGCTAAAGTGGCGTTTTTAGGAATACGATTACGAACTCCGTTTAAGTCATCATGCAGCCAAAACCTTGAGGTCTTGTGTTTGAGTTATGACTCACGCAAGTGCCAAAGAGGACAATACCTGGAGTGATGGCGGTAGAGGCCGGCTCTACATTAAAAAGGCGCCTTTTTAATATAGGGTCCGTGAACTCTGACCACGCGACCACTACAGTAGAGCCCTGCTTCTATCGCCATCACTCCAGGTATTGTCCTCTTTGGTTCAAGAGTGAGCCACGGCTCGAACCCAAGACCTCAAGGTTTTGTTCCACTTTAAGTGGACGCCTCTTACCATTGAGCCGGCCAGAGTTCACGGACCCTACAACAACTGTTGATCTTTTTGCCTGAGTGATACTCTCCCATTAGTTCCTGAAGCAACAGAATATTATCACCAATACTCCTTGACGGTAAGAAGGCCCCTTGCTCCTTACTTACCACCTCAGTCAAAACTGCCTTCAGACGCTCAGCTAGAAGAGAGGCTATAATTTTATAGATAGTATTGTAGCAAGAAATCGGTCGATAGTCAGTAATCTTCTCAGGTCGCTCCTTTTTAGGAATTAAGCAGATGTAAGTATGATTAATTTCTCGTAACAGTTTACCCAAGGAAAAGAACTCAAGGACTGCTTTAGTGAGTAATTGACCAGTGATAGACCACGTTTATTGAAAGAACCCAGCTGAAAACCCATCTGGTCCCGAAGCTTTTGAGCTGTTCAGTCGAAATAAGGCCTCTTTGATTTACAGAGCCGTGAATGGGGCATTTAACATGTCTAGAGTGGCCTGATCTGGAGTAAAGTCCAGCACATTACTGATCCCAAACTCATTCCTCCTCGGTCCTTCATGACAGCCCATGAGTTGAGCAAAGAAATCCCTAACGTGAGAAGCCACAGCCTCTTGACCGCTCCATAACTTACCATCCGAATTAGACAACTCAGTGATAGTGTTCTTGTTACGGTGAGCAAGGATGGATGCATGAAAAAATTTTGAGTTTCGGTCACCCTCTCGTAGCCAAGATTGTCGTGATTTTTGCCGAAGAATGGAGTCATGTAGTGTCAAAGCTTCTTGATACTTAAACATACTATCAGCTTCAAGGACCCACAGGTGTTCATTTAGGGGGTCTCGATAGCACTGCTGCTGTAAGTCAGCCAAATGAGAACCCAGCGTCTGAATATTAAAAGTTCGCTGCTTACTAAAAAATTTTATCGCTCCTTTTGCCATCTTCAATTTCTGCATGAATTGGTAGCTCTTGAAACCATGAACCTCCACCCTCCAGACTTGAGCTAGCAAATCCATGAACCCTTCGACCCGTAATAAACCATTGAAAAATCGAAAAGGGGCTCTGAACCTGCAGGTAGCAGATTGATGCTGAATGAGGATAGGCGTGTAATCCGAAAAAACCGAATCCCCAAACACTACTGAGTCAAGAGGAAAGTAGCGGAGCCATTGTTGATTAACTAACGCACGATCCAGCTTCTTTCTGATGTACATATCACCTAGTTGTTTGTTTTCCCAAGTAAACCATCTACCATTGTCTCGAAGATCAACCAAATCAGTGTCATGAAAGAGTTGTTGAAGTTCTCTACCCGAGCCACCATGAAATCTAAATCCTCCCTCCACCTCTAAGGAATTGAGACTGCAATTAAAATCACCAACAACCAACCACGGGCAAGTCAATCCAGATTGAAAGTCCAGCAACTCCTGCCAAAGATCATATCGGTAGTAAGCAAGATTGGCTGCGTAAATAAGTGTAACCATGTATGGAGCCGTGTCCTTTTCCTTGCAACAAAGATGCATAAATTGAGCTCCCATCCTTAGGACTTGAACATCTACTTTCTCTGAATTATACCAACACAAAATGCGACCATTGTTAATGATGAGCATGATTGGTGAAAAGGTTCCACTGAGGTCCCAAAAAATTCAAACCCTTCCGATCTACTATAGTTTTTATTTTTGTTTCTAACAGGTCTACCAAAACAGGGTTGGAGGTAGCAACTAACTGTTTCACCATCGTCTTTTTGAGGGGATCATTGAACCCCCTCGTGTTCCACACAAGGAAGGACAACATTAAAAAAGGCATTCAGGGGATATAATCCCCTTATGCTTTTTCTTTTTGGCTTTATTGCGCATCATTGAATTCTTGCCCAATCTAGCTGAGTCTTGAGGAATCTCCCCTTCTTCTTGATCAGGATCAACAAAAACGTCCCCACTCCTTTTCCTGGACTCCCCTCCTACGGGGTTGGCATCTAAAGTTGGATCCCCACCTGAAGAGCCAGGCTCTTTAGCATCAGATAAAAGGGTCGGCCCATCAAGGCTATCCATCTCTCCTAGCTCATTCGATGGTGCTAAGTCTACCAAGGACTGGTCAACCTTTTCTGCATGCTCCTTTGATCCTATGGGCATCAGCCTACTGCAATCCTGAGGTGTTCTGTCTTCTGGTGATCCAATTACTGGTGTACTCCCCGAAGCCTTGGCCAAACCATCCGCCAGCTCACAATGCCTAGTTGGGTCAGGATCAGATTGTGTAATCTGCACAAAGGGCTGAATGGCACCTCGGGCTAGGTCCTCCGACCAGCCAGACAAAAATTTGTGTCCCGTCTACACCCACTTCTTACTAACTGCTTGAGGTTTCCAAGGATAGGAGAGGGGAATGCTGTCACAAATCAGCTCACCATCTGCATCTAACCGTCGGATGGTCACTTTGTCCAGAAGCAAAGTCTAAAATAGCGGTTACAGAAATAAAAAATAAGAAATCACAACTGTGACAATGAAATGGAAGCTAAAGAATAAGAGCCATTTGATCAAACGAATGATGGGATGAAAATGTGTAGTTGTCAATCTTATCCGTACTTAATATATATACACTTAATAAATCAGTTTATCTAATTCCCACAATCATGAGCATCAAAGGTGTTGTTATGCATAAATATAATTTTTCAGTGATTTAATTATCTAAGGCACAAGCCCAAAGTCAATATCTTTCTAAGGCTCTAACGCAATTCTTATTAAAATTGATTCAAATTGGAACCTTAATTTAATTTATTAATTTTTAGATTGATTCAATTTGACTCTGTGTTTTACTAATGAGTTTGGCAATAGCAAATTTCCAGTTAGACTTGAGCTTGGTAGCTCTAAATAACTTGTTATTATTATTATTATTTTAATTAAAATAAAAAGATATTATTTTACTCAAAAACAACATTATTATTTTAGAGGGACTGAAACCTGAAATTTAAAAAAAATTGAGCTCAACCTAAAATTCAATCAAATAGGTCAGGTCTGTTAACTTTGAGTTGGCTCATAACTTAATTGTGACTCCTACCAATTAATATATCATAATTTTCAAGTTAAAAAAGGAAAGTTGAATTCAAATTTAAATTCAATTTCAAATTCAAACCAAATTTAATGCATAAACTAAACATAAGTTTAAGTTAGAAGTATGAAAATTTGGATTAGATTGCAGCTGAAATTAACATGTCAAATCCAATTTCTTTGAATTTTGAGCTGGGTTAAGTTCAACGAGTTAATTCGAGGCTTAAATTGCTCGCCCCACTAAATACGACATTGTTTTTGGTGACTCATTCGAGTTCAAACCATGCAATGCTACCTTGCCTGAGTTTTAGATCGAGTTTAGAAAATTAACAAGTCAAGTCCGGTTTAATTGAATTTTGAGTTAGGTTAAGTTCAACAAGTTAATTCGAGGCTTAAGTTGCTCGCCCCACTAAATACGACATTGTTTTTCGTGACTCGTTCGAGTTTAAACCATGCAATGCTACCTTGCCTGAGTTTCAGATCGAGTTCAGAATCCCACTTCTTGGAGTCAAGTCGGATTAGATCGGCGACAGATCTCACCATTAAGTTGGAGCTAAATTGTCACCCTTTTTTTATATATAAAAGGGGAATGAAAAGACAAATTACATGACGTATCGTGGGTGACTTACCCCCGATTCATCCTCTACGAGGAGAGGGATACAACCCCTAGGTGGGTGCTAAAAAATAGTGAGATCTAGAGAGAGCTGGCCTGCAAAACTTGCGAGCCAGTCGACACTTCGATTGCCTTCGTGGTAAATATGTCGGATCTGAACAACCCAGTTGCGAGAAAGCAGTTCATGGATGCTCAACACAAGAGGGTTTAGAGAATTAGCTCTCGCCTGTGAAAAAGAGAGGAGGGCAGTTACAGTGCGCGAGTCGACTTCCAAGAATATGTGGTGGTAATCCAAAGATCAAGCGAGTTGAAGGCCGGAAAACACCCCCCAAAATTCTGCTGTCAACGGAGAACATCTGCCAATGTTCTGGCCAAAGCCTCTCAACCAATTACCGGAGCTGTCGCACAGTAGCCCTCCTGCAGTGGCAGAGCTGCTGGAGCCATTGACTGCACCATCAGTATTAAGGGTCACCCAGCCTGGAGCAGGTTTGCTCCATCCTACAGAAATGACTCGTCTGGTGATCGTGGTCAGCTGGGTCCGATTTTGCCAGGTAGCAGCATGTGGATGTGGTGAACATAGGTCAAAACGGGGTGCTCCGATGAGGTCGGCCAGGAGAAGGAGGTGTCAAAGATGGCCTGATTTCTCCAAGTCCAAAGAAACCAGCATGCCGTGCCAAATACGATAGCCCAGTCGAGTCCTTCAAGCTTCCTACGCGAGAGGAGGTTCGAATTAAGCCAGTCTTGGTGATGCATGAAAAAGAAGGCGGCTGTGAGGACCTGGGAGGGAAATCGACACCATAAAGAGCGGGCCTTAGAGCAGTCTCGCACCACGTGGAGAGAGGATTCCTCTTGGTGACAATGGTAACAAGTATTGTCCGAAGTGAAACCTCGATGCACTCGTTGTTGATTAGTGAGCAACTTGTTATGCAAGAGTAACCAGAGAAAAGCTCGGATGCGAGGAGGACCCCGCCACTTCCAAATAGTAAGCCAGGGGGTAGAATGCGGAGTGGAATCGGAATGCAGGATCCTCTTAACGTCGTAAATTGTCACCCTTTTCTGTATTAGGGCAAAACAGAAAGTCTTCAAATTCAGACATTGTTGGGATTACGAGAAGGCCTAGTAATTCATCTAAAATATGCTCCAACGAAATGGGCCTCAAAGTCAAAAACATTTAGTTTCTTTCCGGTAATGGACATATTCAACAACTCTATGCATCGTCCACAAGCTTTTGAGAGATCCTTAGTTCAGCCCAAAGCTATCCTTAATGATCACGAAACTAAAGATTATTAGATTAACGATGGAGGAGATCCCTAGTTGAATCAGCTTCTGTTGTATCAACTCTATCGTACGCAACCGTCCGTGCAAATTGTTGTAACATCAGATCAGCCCATAAACGTGTGTGTATATATATTGAAGATTTAGTGTCGAGTGTGGAGTTGTTTTTGGTTCTTCGATTATTATGCAAATACCCAGATGGCGAAATGCGTTGATGCTCAAGACAAAACTGTTTCCGCCAACTTCATCTCATTCACCAGCAAGAGAGACCCAATTTGCTTCGATTCATTCTACGCCTTTTACATTCGAGAAATGGAAAAGTAAATGGAGTACTGTAAGATTTTATTTTATTTTTCCCTTTTTCCTTTATGTTCAATGCTTCTTTCTTAATGCTTGTGTCTTATCTGTTATGGATAAAAACTCCAACTGCAGAAGGATGTGGGATTGTTCTGATGTGCTTTGGAATATTAGTGTTTACATGGTTTCAGTTGTTGTATTGTTCCATGCTAAACGAAAATGTAGCAAGAAACGGAGAAACTTCTTTTCTTGGCATAATGTGAAGTTCGTTTTGTGATACTTTATTAAAGATTGAAAATTTACATTTGGTTTGTTTCTGCAGTTATCCATCGATATGTTCTTTACAAATGCTTTCAGTTGCTATATGATTTGAGATATAGCACGTCACTTTTGGTAGAGGCAATGCTAGATAGAATTCTTTTTCTCGGTTCTCTATTTTGGATGGTTTTATGCCAATGCCTTTTGTGATGGTTGGCTTTTAGTAACATATCAAAGAGAGCATTTGTGGGTATAATCTGATTCTGACTCTCTGGTTTCACTTCACAAAATTGCAGCATCTCAAACTTAGCCTAATACTGGTGTTTTTTTATACTTTATTTTGATCATAGAAAGAATTGAACTTTACTCAGTAATCTGTTAGTCACGGTACTTGTGTATTTTTGTGGTGGCTGTCACTTGGCTTTATTTGATCATAAAATATCATTCTCATTATTTTGATGTTCTGGAAGAAGAAGGAACAATTTCTGATAGGTGGATTTCTGTCCTTTTGTTATTTGAGTTTGTATTTGTCTCATGGAAGAGGATGATTTCACGTGTTTTAGTGTAGGTTACTACTTTCCTTGCATCTTTCTTTTCTGAGTAAATTGGAAATAAATTGATAGTAATTATTGTTAGATGGCCTATAAATGAATCAAGTTCAATTCAGTTCCATGAGTCTTGATGTTCTTTATTTCTCTTTCTGTTGCAGAATGTGAAAGGACCTGAGCAGCCATCTAAGGTAAACTTTATTAGTTATTGGCATGGACATTATATTGGATGTTGTATCTTATTAGGAGATTGTACTATGAGATATGGAATTTATCAGCCTTATGTGCTCCATAATCAGTAAATGCCTTTGCGATGCCTTCAATCTAAAAGTTCCTAGATTATTTCATTTTTGTTCAGGGTGCAAAATCTGCAAAACTTGGTGTACTTATTTCTATTTACCCTTGTTTTTGATTTACTGTATTTTTACCAAGATAAGTTTCTTTGATGCTTATTATGAAAATAATTAACAAGAACTTTAACACTGCATTCATCCATCCAGAATTACATGCGATATGCTGTTCGACAAAAGCGAGCTGATGCAAAGAGAGCTCTGAGGAACCTTATATTCAATGGTGGATCCTCTAGAACTTCATTTCGGGTAACTCGTCGTAACTGTCACCAAAATGCCTGCCAAAAGATCTATTGGACTGGAGAAAAGCCAATTGGTTTTTGCCATTGGTGTGATTATTTCTTATTTCATTCTAAAACATGCTGTTTTATTTTATCAAAAATAATACAATCAAATATAAGCGGGTTGGTTCTTTAGGTTTTGATTTTATTGACCTTGATTTTGGCAGTACATGAGTGTTTACACGCGTTTGTCAAGTGTTGGCACTCTTGAAAAGAATTAGCAGTTCTCTCATCACGGTGTTTGAGGTTAACTGAAATTTGTTCCAACGTGCGGGAACAAAGAACTGCATATCAGTAATATTATAATGTGATATAGTTTGGAGCAAGTGATTGTCTGCACGTCCTGGTTGGAAATAGAATCTAGACTATTCTATTGATATTCCTGTTTCTTCTTTAAACTATTTCCAGGTAATTGCTTTCTGCTTAAATTTGCTACACCAGTAATGTAAACATGAATGCTAAAGAGTAGAACTTTATGCCTACTTTTTGGATGTGCAAAATTTGGAGAGGATTTTCAGTCTGTTTCAGAGTACCCTATTTAGTGGATTAACCTAGTTTGTTGCTGAACATCCTTTGTGAAATCACAGGAAAAACTCGTAATTGAAATAGGTTCCAGTATCCAAATTCATATGTTTATGTTGATTAATAGAAATTAGAGCCTTCTGAGTGACAGTGATCAGCAATGGAAGATAAACATGATGAAGATTGAACAACATGATCTTGCCCCGTCTGCTTCCTATGAAGCACTCTTAAGAGTTTCATGAACTACTGCTGCCTAGAATCATATGTGTGTGTGTGTGTGTGTGTTTGTGTGTGTGTGATAGTTATACACTGAGCCATATGTATCGTCGTTCAACTTGAACCTTTTATACTTCGTTGTTCCTGATCAATTGTTTTGTTAGTCATATGTGCATTGCTTTGCCTGTCTGCCCAGGATGATGAACAAGTATGGACATTTGACATAGAATACCCATTTAATACTAATTCAAAGAGGCAAGCTAAGTGTTCTGCCCAAGATTCTGGGAAAACTCACCCTAAGAAAAAGAAATGTGAGTCTTGTTTCTTTATTACCCATTTCATCTTGCTTTTTCCTGAACAACCATCAGTTTGACTAGAAGCTGCAAGGAAATAAACATTTTAGCAACTAATGGTTTCATGATAGGATTGCTAATCTTGGTTCGAAGGTTCATAACTATGATATATAAATGATTTGTTTACTTCAAACTGAATGCTCACCAATTTATTTGTTTAGCTAAGTTTAGAAGAGAGAATTTCTCAGATGACTTTGATGAGCCTGAGACAATATTTCAAGCAAAATTTCGAGACAGATGGTATACATGGTCATTTAATCGTGATGGCTTCGATGGATCAGCATCTGGGTTTGAGTGGAAGGAGCAGACAAGTTGGAGAAATCATAGTTCTAAAGGATGGGATACCTCCCGTGAAACTGATTCAGACAATGAGTCATGTTCTGTAGGTTCAACTTTTGACAGAACAATGCTTGGTCTGCCTCCAAATGGTCCTTTGACACTCGATGATATTAAGAAGGCGTAAGTGATTTATGCTTTCCTCAAGGAAAACTGAAGTTTACACCATCACTGTTCAATTCATTTTCCTAAATCATTTCCCGCTTTAACAGTTTCCGGTTGTCGGCGCTGAAGTGGCATCCCGATAAGCATCAGGGTCCTTCACAGGTCAGTTGATCAGTTTCTACCTTTTTGCAAAATCACTCACTGCTTATGCCTAGTTTCTTCTCCAAGTTCTGTTGTATCTTTGTCATAGTAGTTTGCAATTTGAGCTCAAACCACATAAATCAGCAGTTTTTTCACATATATAAAGCTTAAACTTTTGATTGTTTTATAATTTGGTCTTAAAGCCATTGTGGATGATGTCCATTTACATATGCAGGCAATCGCTGAAGAGAAATTTAAAGTCTGTGTCAATGCATACAAATCATTATGTTCTGCTCTCTCCTGAGTTCGATATGTTAGTGCTGGTTTCATCTATAACAGCAATGTAACTTCTCTAAGTCGACCTTCTATGGTGTAATAGTTTCTTTAGAAGTTCTTATAGATCCCATTTTTAATCTGACCATTTGGCCTCTTTAGTCCTATTTTAACCAATTCCGAATCTAATCTTTACAAATTTGACCCCGGCTCAAAATCAATGAACCAAGTTTGGATATTTATTTCAATGAGTTTGGATATAATCTTTACAAATTTTTAAGAATCTAATCAATAATGGCAAATCAGCTCAAATCGAGACCAATTCGATATAAACTCAATTTATCAAGTCCAATTCAATAAACTTCAAACTTAAATTTAATAAAATTAGATTCAGATTTATGACCGAGTCTTAAAACTTATTACTAATTTTAAGTTTTAAAAGTGACTATCGGTTTAAGTCGAGCTTAATTTTTGAACACTTAATTCCGAATTTAATTATAACATATTTATTTATTTTGAATTGAAATATTTCAATTATCATAATTTGTCGAGTCTTAACAAGTTTTTAATTTCAAACAATTGAGTCTAAATCTTCAAGTTTCAATCCGGTTTTGAATCTTTTTTGACTAACTAATTTCGGATCGACCAGAAAAGATAATAAAACAAGAGGTTTACAACATGGCAGGTTATGCCAGGATCAGACACACGACAGTCCTTTTGTCCTGTTCTGCCTAACTCATCAATGCGTTTCAGTACCCTTCCCGTCCAGTTCAAATTTGAAACGAAAAACACATGATGTTACAAAAACAAGAACACTAACTCGTGCTTGCTTCTTTCTTGTTCTTTTTAATATATCCAGTCTTGTCTACTCCTGAAAAAGTATACCTTTTCATCATCTTTCGTTCCAAAAGGTAAAATAAAGATCATAAGAACACAATGAGAAGATCCTGAATCTGAAAAACGAATTGAATACAAGAATTAATCTAAAACCTGACAGCCATTAAATAGAAAAAAAGAAACAAAAGCTAGAAACAGAGAAGCACAACAGTTATAGATACCATGAAACCATAGATCAAGATCAAGAACCCAAAATGCAAAGCCCAGTTCCTCTTGAACTTACTAAAGTAACTCTCAGGTGGTTCTTGATAATGAATCTCTAGCTCGCTCTCATCCCCAACCACAACATCTTCATACTCAACACTGGCGCTGCCCATTCTCATCTTCAACTCTCTTAGCTTCTCAGTGGCCGATCCAAGGGTCAGCTTGTGGCATCTTCTCTGGTACTTGAACCCATTGATGCACCTGAGTGTTTGAGCCACGGACACGTAGAAGATCAGGTGAGCTAAAGACAGGAAAGTTATGGGAGCCCAACAATGGCGACACTCAAGATGACTGGGCTGAGCTTGAGCCATGAACATGATAGATAAGAAGATGAAGAACAACAAGAACTGCTTGTGAAGCTCCTTCTTTTGAAGATCTATCGCTTTTTTCTTTTCAAGGGTCTTCTCAAAATGGAGCTGGATTATCGTGTTTAGAGCTTGAAGAGCTGTTTCTTTTGGGATTGCTTGGTGGTGGTGACGAGTCTCATAGTCCGCCATTTTTGAGTTGGCAAGACACAAGGTTTTAATATGTGGAAAAAGAGGAAGCTGAAGTCTTTGATGTAGGTGGGTGAGCTGAGTGAGATCTTTAGGTATGCGTTTCATTGACATTCATCATCAGTTCCAAGGTTTGGGGAACCTGTTAAAGGCCTAAGCCTATAGGTGATCCAACAAGCCCAAGTTCGCACCTTTCAGAGTCCACACAAAGATGTTTAATTTGTTTCGAGGGTAAGAAATATCGAATATACGTTTGATTTAAATTTTTTAATTTTTTAATTATCTAAAAAATTTGTGTAATTTTTTTATTTTTAAATACTTTTCTTAAATTTTGGTTAAAAAAACAAGATGAACAAGACACTTATTTAAATTTTTTAATTTTTTAATTATCTAAAAAATTTGTGTAATTTTCTACTTGGGACTTAGGACAAACGGGTTGAGCTCGAACGTAAGTTCAATAAGATTGCTTATTTAGATGAACTTTTGGAAGGTCAATAAGTACTTTTCTTTATCACAAAAGTTATTTTTAAAAAAAATGAGTGTTTGACTGTAAAATAAAAAATCACTTCTTTAATAAATATGACTATTTTTAGCAGTTAAAATATAGCATTTTAAGAAGCTCAAATTTAGAACTTATCTAAAAAGTTTTTTTAGGGTAAATTTTTCAAATCAATTAATGAGCTTATTTTTTACTCTCTTTTACTCTTATGTTTACATATAATTTTCACAATATCCACAAAGTCATCTTCACGTTTATTTTTGGAGTTATATAATATTATTTGACTTTTTTATATGTTTTAATATTTATTTTTATATTAGTTCCATATAAAAGATTTGGTTAGAAATATTTTCATTTATGTTTCATATATTTTAAAATTATATAATAATTAATATATTATACTTTTCATATTGTTTAATATACTTTAAATAATATTTATATGCATAAATAATTTTTATTACAAAATAAAATATAGTTAAAATTAAAAATACTTTTTATTTTTATGTTGTCAAATAGTTTACTATATGAAACTCTTCCAAAAAAGTTCTTTTTTAAATGACAACAAATAGTCAACTGTCTTCTTAAAAATGCTCTTATCAAGAGAGCTCTACAGAAAAAATCTTTACTAATAAAAACTCTACTGTTATAAGCTCAATCAAATAAAGGCTTACGTAGCTTGGAGTTTGACTTGACTTGGTTTTTTAAAATTAAAAAATAAAAATGATATTTTTTAAAAAAACTTTCAAATTTTAAGTTAGGGTAAGTTGGAATTCAACTGGAAAAGAAAAAAGTATACATCTGACTTGAAACTTAGTCAAATTAGATCACACCTGTTGTCTTTGGATTGAATGGAATTGGGTCGACTCGAACTGCCACTCTCAAAGTCGGCAGAGTTTGTGAGGGATTATGTCATCTAACGTGTAGAATTTGAAAAGAGGACACTCAGGATCAGGACCACATACCAAAAGCTTTAAAGATCGAAACTTTAGGATAAACTCTGGCCTTCCAAGCAACATAAGGCCAAATTTAGCTATCGTAATACAAATAGTGAGGCATAAAAGATAAGGCTTTGTGAAGAGATTGTCCCTTTTGACCCATCTTAGGTAGGAATTTTACCATTTTGAAGATTCGGTGGCCATCAAATACGGTCATAATGATCCACTTAATCGGGACCAGATCATCTGTACTTTTTATCAAGTACTTCCCCTGTTCTAACAGATTTCAACTATTCAATTTATTATATTGAATGATTGGGATCTGTTAGAATAGAAGAGGTACTGGTTAAGGGGTACACATGATTTAAAGGCTCTTAACTACACTTATTTTGAACTTGGTAGACATTAATTAAAAGGTAAGCACTTGCATCATCAACTTGAATGATTAAACTAAGGAATATGAAATGAGATGTAAGACATTGTTCACAGACAACTTGAAATAGCCACGATAAAGAGGTTTATTCTGGATTCGATTTAAATTAAGGTTAATATTTAAAATTTAAGTTGAGAATTTTGAGTATAGGAATCTTCATTTTGAAAGACCAACCTAATAAAGGTTAAAAATCAAGTCCAATAAATGGATTCAAAGTGTTCAATTTTCCAAGTTGATGAATATAATCAGTCAAAGACCTTTTTACAAGGTGATCTTAACGTACAAAACTAATTCACTTGATTATCACGAAAGGACGAGACCTTTTAGAGTCATATTCAATTTCAGATAACTATGACAAATAGGTATAATCTGGTAGGACTTGATTTAAAATTAATAACTTAAATCTAATTTAATTAAATTTGATTCAAGTTTAGTAATCGACCAATAACATTTCTACAAAGTGATGTTAATGTACAAAAAGAGTTCACTTGATTATCATTAAAGGACAAGAAATATGAAGTTCCCCCTCTAAATCATTTTCAACTTCAAATGATTATGATAAAGAAGTTCAATTTTGATTGGTTTTAATTTAAAATTAATAAATTAAATAAAAATTTAAGTTTAAAACTTTGAATAAAGGTGTATTTGTCTAAATATTTTATTAGAATTCAAATTTTTATATATATAATTCTGAGTAACGTTAAAACTAAAAAGTTTTAAATTCAGTCTAACAAATAAGTTTTGAATTGTCAATTATCTAAAGTTTAAGTAAACTTAGACTCAATAGAGCTCGGGCCTACAATATCACAGTATAATTAGTCTATGACCTTCTACAAGGTAATGTACAAAACTAGTCTTTTCCAAGTCATATTCAGCTTTAGTAAGGTGAGTGATTGATCCTATTTCAAGTCCTATCAATAAGGAACTCTATGCAATCAAATGGGATGAATTGATGAACAGAGCATGGCATAGAATTCTATATCTTTTTGACCACCTTGTAGGTGAATACAAGGGTTCTCTTTTTTCTCTCTAATCATAACATCCTACCGCTTGCTCATGTGAGATATGATAATTACCACTTCATTAGAAAAAACTAAAGCAACTTCTTTGCAAGATTAGTAATGATAGCAACTTTTAATATGTTTTTTATTGACTATAATGCTCCTTACCTGCTCCATTAAGTATAACCTATCCTCCTGTTCCAACCCCTTAAAAAATGGAGACAGAGAAAGAAAATCATTGAAAGCGATCACTTTAACACATAAACAAAATGATAGTACACTACATTGATTGGGTACAATATAACCAAACATTTGAAACTTTAAGCATCAAATGCAAGCAATGCATTACAATATTACACATGAATTTGCTTTATTCTAATCCTCTGACTCTTTCTATTTTTGACATATTTATTCAACAAATAATTACCATAGCAATGTACACAGATGCTCCCCCATGAAATACCTTCATATAAGTTTGAAAAAATGGTTTCAAAACTCGTAACATGCCAACAGAGCCAAGATAAAGGCAGACCAAGTTTATGTCTCACAGAATCAGTCCATAATTACTGCCGATGAAGGATCGTTAGCTACGAGTCGATAACCGTCTCCATCGTCTTTCTCCGTATCGTCTTCCTGAGTCTGATCAACCTTTTCACTCTCTCCATCTTCTGTTGTTGCTGATTCCACATGCTCTCGCTCACCTGGGCCACCCATAATATGCATTAGTAGTTCTTCTGGCTTCAACTCATAACTGGAATTAACTGAATTATCAAACTTCTTACTCTTCTCTTTGTATAGAGCATCAAGTTGGTGAAAATAAGGACAAGTCTTTGCATCCTCTGGCCTTTTCTTATTGCTGTCTTTCACCCTCTTGAAGTATTTGTTCATATTCTCCCATTTCTCCTTGCACCTCTTTGCACTTCTGTCATAACCAAATCTTTTCATTGCTGCAGATACCTCCTCCCACAGAGGCCCCTTTGGTCCATTGTCTTGATACTGCATATCGAGATTACACCTTATCCTGATTAAAGCTTCAATTTCCTCTTTAGGCCATCTAAATGAGTTCATATTAACTAAGTTATCAATCCTATTATTCTCGTGCATCTTCACTGATTTCTCCACAGGAACGGTTAAGTTCTCAGGTGGTGCCACTGTGTTTACTTGATTGTTTGACAATTGCACCGTGCTAGGTTGCTCTGAGAACTTCTGCAAGAACGACATAACAGCTGCATCTTTTGCAGCAGCAATTGATCTTTCTTGGGCTAAAAGTTCACGTTCCCTCTTAATCCTATCCAATTCTTGCATTTTCCATGCTTCCTCTCTCACCATTCTATCCTGTTCACATTTCTCTATTGCCTCTAGAAGCCTCTTTTGCAAACTTTCTTGTTTCTCAATCACTTGCTTCATCAAACTCTCGAAAAACTCGGTTAGTTTTCTCTTCTTCTTTCTAGTTCCTTCTGATTCTTTACTCGAAGTTGACGCAGTTGAAGTTGAGGTATTGTCTCCGAAATTCATACTTGTGCTTTGAATAGAACATGGAATAGCATTTGAAATAGGAATAGCATTAACTGGGGTTGCTGCAGTAGGAGCCATAGATGCCTGAACTGCACCTGGGGATGCTGATGAAGCTAATCCATGGTTGCTGTCCAAAGCTTCTAACTGCTCGAAGAACCTGTATGTCTTGCCTTGCTGCTTGCCCGACCTGCCTTCTTTAGTTCTTCGATGGTACTTGTAGATATTCTCAAACTTCTCCTTGCATTTCTTGGCACTTCGGTTATACCCAAGCT
This sequence comes from Erythroxylum areolatum, assembly GCA_024520975.1. Lineage (NCBI taxonomy): Eukaryota > Viridiplantae > Streptophyta > Magnoliopsida > Malpighiales > Erythroxylaceae > Erythroxylum > Erythroxylum areolatum. The sequence goes on along the minus strand of JANIJH010000223.1, from coordinate 67,494,792 downwards.
CGCTTAATTTCCTGATAGCAACAGTTTAAACCAAAAAACAATTAAACTTTTAACTTCAATTCTTTAACAGTGAACTAACCAATAACAAGATATCTGACATAACCAATCACCAAAAAAGTCAAAAGAAGCATAGGAATTTGAGCTACAGATATAAGACCCAGATGACACTAGACAACCAAAGTTGATGCAAAATCCTACCAAAAATGAATAGTCACTGACACAATAACACCAATTGATTCCTTTTTCTCGTGTGGGCAACTGATATTTTCTCCAAAAACGAACTACAGAGGTAGGAATCTAAGCGAAAGAGCTTATCTCAAATATTTATAACGGAAACTGCACTGAAACCAATAAAGACTACAACTTTCCTTCATCTTCCACCAAATTTTCCCGAGAAAAATACCAACAGCAAACCGAACTCACCTGGAAACCTCTTCCCATAAAGGAGCTTTGAGACTTGAGTCTCTAAATGCGCTGTCCATATCAGACCTTATCTTCAACAAAGCTAAGGTCTCTTGCCGTGGCCACCGGTTTCCGATCAAGTAACGATCACCCTCTTCAGCTTTGAGTCTTTCATCTTCACCGGCGTCCTCTTCACTCTGCCGGAGGCCTGTGGCAGCGGCTGAAGTCTCCGGTAAGGTAGAATTTTCCATCTGCAGAGGGAAAATTACAGCTTGAGAAAATTTAGGACAAAGAAGGGTGAATTAATTTCTAGGGCTTGGGTTAAATTTGATTGGCCTAATTTTCCCTTATCTTTTTCCTTTTTATGAAATAGGTGTTTTCAAGCTTCTCTTTCACTTAGTACTTAGTAGTACACCACCATTTTGATTGGGGTTAAGTTAGTTAAATATAAAGGGGTGAAATTAGGGTTTATGATTTTTTCTGAAGTGATAAAGTTGGTATCTTTGGGGCTAAAACTAATTGAATTTTTTTTTTCGAGATTTTCCATTGGTTGGCGGTCAAATTTGGGGTTTTGGGTAGGTTGGCTTGTTTTGATTGGGAGATGTGTTGACTTTTGGTCAAATTTAGTTGCCATGAAAAATAAAATCTAAGGCAAGTGGTATGCAAAAGAGCAATTTTCTGAATTGAATTGAGGATGCATGTATGGTATATTTTGGTTTTTGTCTTTTGTTTGCTAAATTTGGTTAATTGGTAGGTCCATTTAGTCCCACTTTTGCCCTTTATGAAGTCTCCATTTCACGTTTTGGGAATGATTTTGGCTTTATTGTCTAAAAAGTTAACATTGAGGCAAATATGGTAATCTCTTAAAATATTATATACAAATATTACAATATCTAAAAACAAAGAACAATCAAATGTGAGAAAGGTAGATTGAAGAGTTTGCTTCAATGTCATTTAATCATATACTACACTAACCTTCTAAATCATAAGAATGCTCTTCTAATTTAGGGAAAATCTCACAAGTGAATGCTTACCTATTAACTCTACATGCTAAATTAAGCATTTAGGTTCACCAAGCATGAAAAAATGTGTATAGTTATGCAATTTAGAATATTATAATGTGAATTAATGATTGTTTCCTTCAAAGTTCTTATTAAACATATTTCTAGTCATCATTTACATGAATAATAATTATTTAAATTTAGCTAAAAGGATATATTTACATTAAAGAAAAGTTTAACATTTATAAGTAATAAATTTAAATAATTCATTATTAGGTTCATATAAATAAGAGTTGTTATGTAAATATTGTTCAGGTCGAAAATTGATTTATAAATTATAAAATATTAAGTACTTATTTATCTAGTTATAAAAACTTTAAAAATCCATTTATATATGTATTTTTAATTTTGGTCTAATTGTTTATTTAATGTGTAAATTTGGATTGACATGAGTAATAAAAAAGATTCTTATCTAGTTGACAAAAGGAAACAAACACTTGAAAAAGCAAGAGGCTTTGTGTTAAAGATGAGGGTTACACCTTATACGTCAAGGTAAACAAGATGATTTTTGGTACTTTGGTAGATAAGTTCTATGTCACGTTACCTTTACAAAAAGTAATTAAATATAGGAACCTTCCCCACCAACTTCTACCATTTTTACACCAAGCTCTTGGTAAGACCAAGTATAAATGATAAGGGGTAAGGTAATTTTATATAGTTATCCAACAAATTGATAAAGAGTGTAGAAATTGCTTACCTAATCTAAATGATTGGTGTCTTTTCACATGTTACTTAACAAGGCTATGAAAAAAGCTATGTAAAAAGTCCAACTTTTGAACCATATAGTAAGGTAGATAAATGCATGGGACCTATAACTGATGGGGACCAAGACCATTCAATTTTGTTAGATGTATTTGCCTACTTCAAGTAACTATGTTTGGGTCCAAGATATTTTGAATGTGTGATGGAAATTTTCTCATCTCAAAGTTGAGAAATTTAGAGAATAGGGTAAGTTATTGTGATAAAAGAATGAATTTAAATAATTATGTCATCACCGCATTACACGCAATCATATAATAAATATAAAAACTGACATAGTATATCATGTTATTAGCGTTAATGAATAATTTAGTGTTAGGACTATTTTAGTAAAAATTGAAATTTTGAACATTTTAGTGTTAGTTTTTAAAGTTTGAGCAAGTATTATAAAATTGAATAAAGTTATAAGTTTTTTGTACAATTAACCCTTAAGAAAATGATTATATAGGTTATACATAGATATAACTATAATTATCAAAACAAATAAAAAAGAAAGATGAAATATATATTATAGATTAATTAAGGAGTTTTGAAGATTTTTTTTAAAATAAGCTTTACAATTAAGCCTAATTAATTATGATAAAAACTTGAGATTTAAATAGATCGATTCTAAAATAATAAAATAAAATAAAATTGATTGAGTTCAAAATTAAACTTAATATTTAAAATTTAAATTTAAAATTTAAGCAAATCTTTAAAGATTAATGGAAATTATTATTATCTTTATTTATACTAAATATGTAAACATATTTAAATTTGATTTATTATTCCAAAAAAGTAATTTACGAATACTCTACAAAATAGATTTCTCCAATATATGTATTTATATATTATTATTATTGTTATTATTATTATTATTATTAATTGTTAATTTGTTATTATGTCTATATTTTTTATTTTAAAAAACACAGATTCTTCCTACTTGCTTTCAATGGGCTTTGGGATTTATTGGACCTCAGATAATAATAGAACATAGTCCACCCAAATCAATTTAAAACGACAAAAATTGGAAATAATGGGCTCCAACAAAATACAAAGAAGCGAGAATTTGAAGAGAAACAGGGAGAAAGATGGGAGTGACAAAGGAGCAAGTCGAAGCTACTTTGAAGTCTAAATTGAATCCTTCGCATCTGGTAAGCCTCTCTCTTTTTCCTTTTTAATCTCTTTAGCTTCCTGGAATTGGTTTTGTTTTCTGTAGATGCATCTGCTTCAAGGTTTTCGTGAGTTTACTTTGTTTGATTACCGTCCACTTTGTAATTGATCAAGTAATGATTTTTAGCATCTGGGTCGTTCTTGAACCTGACTATGAATTCTATTTTGGGCGTCTTTGATGTAAAGATATGATTTTTCCTTACCGACTTTAACTCCTTCACGAGTTCGTTAGTTAAGGGTTTTTGGTCAATCAAACTCATGCCGTAATAAGCACTGCATTTGCCGGATTCACGTTGGATCAAGGAACTATTTTAGCATCTGGGCCGTTCTTAAATTTGACTTTGAATTTTGGGTGTCTTTCTATATAAAATGTGTTTTTTCTTTACCTGCTTTAACTTGTTGCTGGGTTAAGTTACCTGAAGGTTTTTGGCAATGAAACCCTTGTAACGATAAACAGCATGTATAGAATCTAATTGACCCTTGAACGCTATGTTTGTGGGATTCACGTTGTGATTAAATTCTTCAGCCTGTTTGGTTTGGTTGACCGAGTGCAGTTATTGGATATGGTTCGGTTTTTAACTGAGCATTATTGTTTAGGAGAGAGGTGGACACAAGTGGGCAGAAAAATGGTTTATTTTTTATGTTTGAGGGAAAGTGATTGAAACAAAATACCTATTGCGAAAGACAGTGTATATATACATATATTTTGGGCATCTCTTTAAAAATTTATGAACTTATTACATTATCATTTCCCTGCTGAAATGAAATGAAATTCAGTTGTTAATATCCTTGATATCTAACTATATCCCTATGTATAACTGTTATTGCATTTTGAAATGCTACTCCGGTCAGACATGTGACTGGACTTACTGAAAGTGATCGAACATGGTTAAGAAGGCATATAGACCATTTTGGCTTATACTTCTCTTGAGGTATCATTGTGAGTTTGGATTCGACCAGTGTCTTGTTGCAACAACCCAAAAGACTTCCTTGCAACATATGCTTTTGTATGCCCACATGAAATTCATGTCGGGATATAGATACATTTTTGGTCAGCTAATTTGTTTAAAATATGCTTTATAGGATCATCCTGTTTATGTACTATTGAAGAATAAGTCAAACCTTACAAAAAAAATTTCATATGTTTGATGTGTCCTTAAGAAGATTCCCAACTAAACTTTGTTAACACCTGAACTCTGTGAAACCAGATTTTTTTTCACTGTGAAAATTAAAGTACTATTCATCAATTGAATCAGCTTGTTCGCTCCCATGTTTATGTATTTTTTTAAAGTTATCATATTGATGATTTTTTTTAGC
>JANIJH010000223.1:67469615-67480921 GCA_024520975.1 Erythroxylum areolatum | reverse complement strand
CCATCAGGGAGCTCATAGTTCTTCTCAATAGAAGAACTGCTCTTGGCAGTCTCAAGTTCTTGCTCATAGTCAAGAGCAACATATGCAAGTTTCTCCTTCATGTCACGGACAATTTCCCGTTCGGCAGTGGTGGTGAACATGTACCCTCTCTCTGTGAGGATCTTCATCAAAGCATCAGTGAGATCACGACCAGCAAGATCCAAACGAAGGATAGCATGTGGGAGGGCATATCCTTCATAGATTGGCACAGTGTGACTCACACCATCACCAGAATCAAGCACAATACCTGTTCCATGAGAAGCAGTAAACACCCAAATTATGAAGATAATGGAAGAATGTTAAATTCAAATGCTAAAAGCAGTCGTTACAAACCTGTTGTCCGGCCACTGGCATACAGAGAAAGAACAGCCTGAATTGCAACATACATTGCCGGCACATTGAAGGTCTCAAACATGATCTGGGTCATCTTTTCTCTGTTTGCCTTAGGGTTCAGAGGAGCCTCAGTGAGAAGCACCGGGTGCTCTTCTGGAGCAACACGAAGTTCATTATAGAATGTGTGATGCCAGATCTTTTCCATGTCATCCCAGTTGCTGACTATACCATGCTCAATGGGGTATTTCAAAGTCAGAATACCTCTCTTAGACTGTGCTTCATCACCCACATAGGCATCTTTCTGACCCATCCCAACCATAACACCGGTGTGACGAGGTCTTCCCACAATACTTGGGAACACTGCTCTGGGAGCATCATCACCTGCAAATCCAGCCTGAAAAGAATACAATGGAATAATCAAATCTCGATCTCAAGAGAGATCCACATGGAGTGAAAAAACAAATGCACAGCAGAATCCCAGTAACATTGAAATAAGCAACTGACCTTGACCATTCCAGTTCCATTGTCACAAACAAGTGGTTGAATATCCTCAGCATCAGCCATTTTTCACCAAAATCCTGCATTAAAAAACACACATACATGAGAACAAGAAATCCAAGATTGAAGAACCAACAACATCCCATTTCCCAAGCTTCCTTCACGCCCACCCACACAGAAGTTCAGAAATTTAGCTTCTTTGCCAACAACCAAGAAGTAAACTTAACCTCCGTAGCTTTAATGAGATTTCAAACAAACAAAAAAACAAAGAAAGCTACTGATTGTCATCATCTCTACCAAATTCCTACAAACCAAAGCATCTAAAACTCATAAAGATATAAATAATTACCGATTTGGAAACCAAACACCCGAATCAAACATGGATGTATTCGATCATTAAAACAAGAAAAATAGAATCTTTTTCACATCGAATACGAAAAGAGAAAAAAATGAAAAGAAAAATCAACAAAAATCACAGCCCACCACAGATCTACGGATAAAACAACTCCAGATCATGGAATCAAATTCAATCCACAGATCGAACGCACGCCAACTTCGCTGGATCTAATCAAATTCCATATATCATCAAACTAAAGTAAAAAACCCAGATAGAGCAAGATCGAAACTTACACTTACGATCGAAGAGGGATGGGTACAGAAATCAAGCCAAAACAGAGAAGACTGCTTGACTCTTTGGGTGTGCGTATGGAGAGAGAGACTCTTCTTCTTCTTCTTGGAACAGCGAGAGCTTAGGGTATATATATAGCAGACTTGAGATTTTGAAATGCAAATGAAATTTGGACCAAATTTAGATCACATTTGATACCACACCACTCCCTTTTTCTTTAATAAATTTTAATTTTATATTTTATATTTATCATAATAATTTTATTTATTTTCTCTTTTTTCTTATTATATTTTAATCGATGTTTTAAAAATTAAACTAAAAATTAAACCAATAAATTAAAAAGTTTAATGTTTAAAAGTTCAACCAGATTGCATAAAATAGGTTAAAATTGGATAAAATTAAAATTTTTAAAATATTATTAAAAAACTATCTTTATATATGGAAGAATTTTAATTTTAATTTTAAAATGAGGCTATTAAAAGAAATTTTATTTATTTATTTTAATTTATAAAAATTAATTAATTTATGAAACTAACTAATTAACTAATAAATTGGTTGGTTTTAAATAATAAAAATTATTAAAGTAAATTAAACCGAAAAATTAAAAACTTAATTTGAGCGTCAATCAGTTTAAAATTTTTAGAATTAAACTGATTAGGTTTTTTAATCATCGATTTTAATAATTATTGATATAGTGATTCTATTAATTAATCAATTAATTTTATAAGTGTAACTTCACCTTTATATATTGGAGGTAAAGAAAAAATAATAAGGTTTAAAGTGAATGGTTTTTCTAATATTTCTTGAAATTAAGAGGAATTACATTTAACACATGAGTTGTGTAGGATGAGATTGAAAAAAAAATTCAATGTATTGAAATCGGTCATTGAAAAATTCAACCAATTTAAGATTTTTGTGGTTCAATCAGTTTATTCTAACATTTTGATTCAATTTTTAATTTTTTAGTTTAATTTGCTTTAATAAATTTTGTTATTAAAAATTAATTAATTAATGAGTCAATTTTTATAAAGTAATAAATTCTTATAAATTAAAACAAATCAATTAATTTTTATAATCAATTAAATTTTATTTAACTATCTCTTTTTTTAATTAAACTAAAAAAAATTATAGATAAGAAGAATCTCTTTTAATCAAATTTATTTTTTTAATTTTAATCAATTTTTAGCATATTTTATGATAGTACTAGACCTTAAACATTGTAATTTCAAAAAATTTAATTGAAATCCATCTAAAAAATGCTAAAAACTCTATTATTATTATTAGTAGTAGTAGTACTCAACAATTACAATGTTATGCTCTTAGTGTAATGTGGAAATTGTACATATTTTTATTTATTAATATACCAAACAAAAAGCAAACGCTTTTGTTTATTGGAGATATCCCCTTTTTGTGTAATTAGACACTTAATTTGACTAATTTGGCTACAATTAAAATTTAATATTTTGAATAATAAAGCAATTAACCTGAGGATATGACAATGTTCGGTCCATTCCTGACTTTATCAAACATCTGCTCAATCAAATGTGAATTTTCAGTACAACAACGGCCGACCCATCACCGCCCCATTTCAAATCTTTCTACAAATGCATCAAATCAAGACATATTTCTAAACGTACGAGTTATGACTCAGTTGGCAATTTTGGCTAGACAAGTGGGAAGAACTATCCGATTCGATCCGCACTAAATATATCCATAGGAAGGAGCGAAAAATTTTAATTGTGACTAAGTCCTGAATTCATATTAGTCCGTCCAATAGGTTCGGATACCGGATGGTTTACACTAAAAATAAAACATATTTCTAAGACCATATTATTTTAAAATTAGATCAAATAAAACCCCTTTAAAAAATAATTTAAGTGGCTTTCAAAAAATTGAATGTTATTTAATTTTAAATAAGAGTTATAATGTTCAAGACTACTAAAATAGTGAATTCCAAGAACTCTCAAATACTAAATTACTTGATTATTTCGAATTTAGATTGGAAATGACAATTGAGCAATGTTTTATATACGAGAGATATATTAGACTATCATAAAATCGGTTAAAGATTAAGTAAAATTAAAAAAATTTAAAATATAATTGAAAAAAATTATTCTTAAAATTTTAAAGTTTGATTTTAAAAATTGTTAAATAAAAATTAATTAATTTTTTAATTTATAATAATTTATTTATTTACAAAAATTAACTTATTAATTTTTAATAACAAGAATTATTAAAATAAATCAATCAGAAAAGTTAAATACTAAAAAAAATTAAAAAGTTTAAAATTTTTATGCTCGGATGAATTAAATTTTTAATCATTTGCGAGCAATCTGATAAGAGTTGAAATAGAAATAAAATAGTTAACAGGAGCTTATTACTTTTGATCATGTAGTATAAACTTTAACCATCTCTTTCCATTACTTCCTTTTACTTGCTTTGAATCAAGGGAAGAGACAATCCAGAACATATATTAAGAATGATCATACATATGCTCAGACCAAAATGTAATTTTTCACACAAAAAGTGCTATACACAGGTTTATGACCATAAGCTTACGAATTAAAGACTTCTCATAGGAGTCTATGAACATTAATGTTCTTGAATTTGAAGAACAGAAAAAGGATTCCACATCAAGAAATAATGAGATTTTTCATTTTTAAGAAAGCAAAGTAGGAAAAGCATCACAATCACTCTCCAGCTACAAAAAGACATGGTTGAATCAGCAAACTTAAATATCCAAGTCTCTGCTCTCTAAATCCAGAGAGATCATTTGGAGTTTACACCTCTCAATGGATTCATTGCTATTTGATACATCAAGATTGAAATGTACCCTCCAACACTGACTCTTCTCCATATCATCAAGCCTTGATTCCACATTGACATCTTTGACACGAAAAAGCCAACGAAACTGAAAAAAGTAACTCTCACCATTTTGAAGGATTTGTAGATCTCAGAAGCACTTCCTATGAACTATGGATGGACCGGATTCATCGTATTCGCCCTTGGAAATCCACATCTGTTACAAAAGAGAAATAGTTTTAAGGATAAGAGTCTTGTGCCGATATGCGTGAAGACGAAAAAGGAAAATGTTGCAAGAACAAAAAAACTACCTGTTGGAAGGTGCTGAGGGATGCAAGGATGGAGCCTCCAATCCAGACACTGTACTTTCTCTCTGGAGGTGCAACCACCTTAATCTTCATGCTGCTTGGAGCAAGGGCTGTGATTTCCTTGCTCATTCGGTCTGCAATACCGGGGAACATAGTTGAACCACCACTGAGCACAATGTTACCGTACAGATCCTTTCTGATATCAACATCACATTTCATGATGGAGTTGTAGGTAGTCTCGTGAATGCCAGCAGCTTCCATTCCGATGAGGGATGGCTGGAAGAGAACTTCTGGGCAACGGAATCTCTCAGCCCCAATGGTGATTACCTGGCCATCAGGGAGCTCATAGTTCTTCTCAATAGAGGAACTGCTCTTGGCAGTCTCAAGTTCTTGCTCATAATCAAGAGCAACATACGCAAGCTTCTCCTTCATATCACGGACAATTTCCCGCTCAGCAGTGGTGGTGAACATGTACCCTCTCTCCGTGAGGATCTTCATCAAAGCATCAGTAAGATCACGTCCAGCAAGATCCAAACGAAGGATGGCATGTGGGAGGGCATATCCTTCATAGATTGGCACGGTGTGACTCACACCATCACCAGAATCAAGAACAATACCTGTTCCACGTGAAGCGTTAAGCACCCAAATTGCAAGGATAACAGACAGTTGTGAAATTCAAATGCTAAATGCAATCACTACGCACCTGTTGTACGACCACTGGCATACAAGGAAAGAACAGCCTGAATTGCAACATACATTGCTGGCACATTGAAGGTCTCAAACATAATCTGAGTCATCTTTTCTCTGTTTGCCTTAGGGTTAAGAGGAGCCTCAGTAAGAAGCACAGGGTGCTCTTCTGGGGCAACACGAAGTTCATTATAGAACGTGTGATGCCAGATCTTTTCCATGTCATCCCAATTGCTAACTATACCATGCTCAATTGGGTATTTCAATGTCAAAATACCTCTCTTAGACTGTGCTTCATCACCTACATAGGCGTCTTTCTGACCCATCCCAACCATAACACCTGTGTGGCGAGGTCTACCCACAATACTTGGGAACACAGCTCTAGGAGCATCATCACCTGCAAATCCAGCCTGCAAAAGTAAAATGAAAAAAGGAATTGAAACTTAGTCCCTTAATATCGAAAATCATCTAAAATGAGAAACACATATCCGAATTCATATAAAAGGAATAAATAACCGACCTTAACCATTCCAGTTCCATTATCGCAGACGAGAGGTTGAATATCCTCGGCATCAGCCATTTTCTAGAAAAAGCTACATTGAAAAACACAAATATTAGAACAAGAAACCCATAACCTGAAAATCCAAGAAATTAATCAATACTACAGATCCCAAGCCACTTTCAAAACCTTGAAATAAAAGTACAAAATCTAGCTTCTCTACCAACAACCAAGGAAATACATTCTATATATCTTAAATGTATTTTGTAAAAACTAAACTACAAATCAACACTATCGCCAACCAAAATTTCCACAAAACTTAACTACTTTGATCTCCAAAAGAAAAAAATTTAAACAATGCATCACCCAGCAAAGCAATGTCTGAGTCTTGATTCTGCACAAGTTACTTCACTTTCAAACACACACAAACATCAGCTAATGAACTCGATTATGAAGTGAAACAACAGACAGAATCTTTATCAAAACCAAATGACAATCCAGCGCAGATCTACATTCAGGAACTACAGATCAGGCAATCAAAGACAAGCCACGGATCATCAGCACAAGAACATGACTAGATCCAATCATACTTCATATCATCAAACTAAAGCCGGTGGTCTTAAACTTAAAGAACCAATCTTTCACATGAAAATCAAAGAACTCCAAAATAATAAAACCCAGTAGAGTATATACATAGAAAAAGATCAACGCTTGATTACCCTGTACAGAAACTGAGGACACAGACTTGGGGTTTGAAAAGAAGACCAAGCCAAAGACTGAAGATGGCTTGGTTTGTGGTGTCAAGAGGTTCCTTTCTCTTCTTTTAGTGAAGGGCTTAGAACAGCATGTACTTATAAATATGTAAGAGTTATGACAGCAACAACTTCAGGCTTATGAAGTGGACACTCTCTTCCTAAATTTAAATGACATTTGGAGTAAATTGCACCACATTGGACGTTGTATTTTCTTTTTTTATTTTAACTATATATATATAGATAGATACATAAATACATAAAAACATATGTCCATTGTTCTTAAAATGATAATTTGCTATTATTATTTATAAATTTTGACCATAGCCAAGAAAAATGAAACTTTAGTGTTTTAAGAACCTCCATTACAATTAAACATGATAAATTTTAGAATTTTATAAAAAGAAAACTTATTTTCCAACTAATTAACTAAAAATTTAAAATCTATCTATCATTATTAATAAGTCAACATACCTTAATTTCTAAGGCTACATTTTACATAATGAAGGGGAAAATTTTTTCAATCTTCCATTTTCAACTTTTAAAATGGTTGTTGGAGCAAATTTGTGGTTTGCCACTAAAAGAAAAAAACCTAAAATCCTTAAAGAAGGCATAGCATGTGGTACAACCAAGAGCCAGAAGGTAGGGGTTCCTCCAATAATAGCCTCATGGCCTTCTACACACATGCTAAAGCTTTTTGCAGCAACATTGATTAGTTGGTATCACATAAATTTCTGTTAATGTTCAATTTTACAAAAATAAAAAATAAAAGAAATTTCATAATATTTAATATATGGTAGTCTTGTTATTTTTTTATGGCTCAATTAGACACATTTTGAATTTGATAAGTGATATATGTGGAAATGTGATATGTGTGGAAATGTAGTATATTTCTTAATTGCATCTTCATGTCTTAGATTGCAACTTATATTTTTGTGATGGATAGTTTCATTCACGTGGATCGTCTGGAAACAACCTTTTTACTAAATTAGGGATAATGTAGTCTTTAATTTATTTTTTAATCGATCACTTATTTAACAAAAGAATATTTTTATTTATATAAAATAAGTGTTGATTGATTGTCAAATAATTCTTACACCTATTAAGGCCTTATAGATATGTACACACATATAAAAGATATTATATAACATAAAAATAATAGACAAATGTGTATCAAGAAATGATTTTTAAAAAAATCTCATAAGAGACTCAAAGCATAACTTATATAATTATAAATAATATAGTGTCACAAAAGCTTAAACATAAGCCTTTTAATACCAAGAGATGGACCATATAATAGTTATGCATCAATAGCATATGAAGTAATCAATAGCTATTTCAAGAAAGAAAGAATAGGTACTTCTACTCACTCAATGATAGAAATTTGTAGGCAAGTGCAAATTTAGACAAATGAAGAGTATTCTAATATGGAACAAGAGGTATATATGTGGTATTTATATTGGTATGATAATATATGGGATGAGATTATTAAGATCGGTCCAACTTTAAAATTTGGTCAAGTTGAACTTGATCAGATTGTTTAAAATAACATAATTTTGAATAATTTTTTAAAATGATAGTTTTTAATATTATTTACAATAGAAATCAAGTCATTCAAATTAGGGTTTAAACCGGTCTAACCTAAGATCAAACAAGATTTATTTAATTAATTTTGGGTTAGATCCTTTTTGCCATGTATACTTTAACAAGGTGCACCACCGTGAGAGAGTGGATAGGGTAGGAAAAGTTGGAAAGTATAGGAATAAAAGTTGGATGCACCATGAGCTCTTTAATCAACATGCTTTCCCTTCTCATGCCTCGTGAGTGAGATTGCATGTGCATTCATGTGGGCTGATGACAAACACATTCTCTCCATATTAGGCTGGACTAGAGGAGGGTTTGATGTTGGAAAGGTTACAAAAGTTATGTCTACCTTTTACTTTAATCAGACAACCTTTAATGGCATGTTTGGTTATAAAGAATAGGAATTCTATTTTTGGTATATTCTTAAAATTTAAATAATATTTTATTTGGTTAGACAAAAATATTATAATACTTACTCCTAAAATTAGATATTTCTCAATTTTTAAGAATTGCTAAAGATTATCAAAAGGTATCTTTAACTATTGTAAGAATAGAGTTAATTGTTGAAGACTAATAATAATAATAATCATAATAATCATAATCATAATCATAAGGATAAAGATATTTTGATATATTTTTTACTTATTTCTTTGTCATTTCAAGTTTGTATTTTCAAATCAAATACTGGTATAGAAATTGTTTAGGAGTAAACCAAACTAAGTAATACTTATTCCATTATATTCTTTATCTTTTATATTCCTAAAAATAATTATTTTATTCTTTATATTTTTTAAACGGAAGAACCCGCAACTTCTATTATTTGAATATGCACTAAGTAAATATCCAAATTGGTGTAATAGCTTGTAAATCACGTTAATTAGGTACTCTACACTAGATAAGTCTTGTCAACAGACTCGATCAAGAGAGCGTAGGTAAGGAGATTTGAATACAGAACATTTTGACCCTATACTCTTGCTCCATCAACTAGACCATCTCCTAAAAGGCTATCTTTATCTATTATAGCCTTTAAACCAAACTGGTTGTAAGGGATTACTTGGCATTCCAATATTAATCATCATTTGAAAGTTCACTTTATATTGTTCTCCATCTTGTTAGGTTTACGTCCAGTAAATTCATGAGTTTGAAACTTATAAAATTGTGAATTGTTGGTTACAAGAATGAAAAATTGGCTTAATTTAAATCCGGCTGAGTTTGAAATCAATAAATTAATTTAGGTTTAAGTTTGATAAATTCAATTAATTATAATAAACTGGTTTAATCTAATTTAAAGCGAAACGAATTAAATCAGAATTAATTTAATAAAAATTAAAATTAAAAATTTAAGATTAAATTCAAATTTTAAAAGATTTCACTTTGAATGAAGTATTATTTTTTATATTCAAACCTTAAATTTAAATCCAAACTTAAAATTTAAGAGACTCGAACTTATCGATCTATTATCAACGCTATTTCACATTATTATTCTATTTCTTAAGACTTTAACACAGGAAGTGGCAAACCTTGAACGCTTCCATGAATTGCTATAACGTTCATCATTATAATAGTGTTAAAAGATAGAGAATCTCCAAGCGTATGGATAACGCTCGATTCCCAATCCCAATGTGTACATTATTTTGGTTTGCCGTTCTGGAACGACATTCTTTTTATTACTTGATCACGATGATCTTGCTTAAGGAAGTCATGTACAGGAAGCACAAAAGTTGTATAGTCGAGTGTTGTTAGTGTAATCCTTTCAATGGATTAATTGTTTAGTTTAGTTTTTAATTTTTTGGTTTAATTTAATTAAATAATTTTTTTTGTTAAAAATTAATCAATTTATTAATTAATTAATCAATTATTAAAAAATAATCAATTTTTATATATTAAAATTAATTAATTAATTTTTATTTAACTTTTCTTTTTTAATTAAATTTTAAATTTTTTATAAATAAAGATAATCTTTTTCAATTAATTTTTAAAATAATTAATTTATTCAATTTTTAACTAATTTTATGACATATAATTTTACTGATTTTTACTTAATGATATATTTTTACGCCATCCAAAGTGTTTCATCAAACGTGTGTTAAGCTTAAGCATGTCATGATCAGTCGTTGTAAAGAAAAAATATAATAAAATATAATAAAAACTCTATAACCTACCGACTGTAATTAGCCTCACATTATTTGCAATAATTATCATAGTAGTGATGGTTAATTAGCCTCACATTATTTGCAATAATTATCATTTTTATTCGGAACATTATTGTAACCTTTAATAATAAAACATGGGTAAAAGATAGTGATTTGCTTGTGAATTAGTAACTTAGATATTTTTAAAAATTTAAAAATCTCAAATATTTGTGATTTTAATTTTTAAATATTTAAAATCTTAAAATTTTGTTAAAAATAGTAGTGAAATACATTAGATATGAACATTATGCGTGAATTAATTACACGTTTATGATATCAATCTTATTCTTAAAAATAATTTAAAATGAGTTTAATTATTTTTTGATTGATTTACAAATTAGTAGTAATATTAATTGAATCACATGTGATATTTATGTTATTTCATTATTATTTGTAATGAAAGTTTAAAAGAAATATTTTTAAAAATTAAAATTGCATAAACGGATTTAAATTTTTTAAAATTATAATTTTTATTACTTAAGTTAAAAGAAAATTCCTATACATTTTATCTTTAAAGCTTTAATTAAATCCATCTTCCTCAAAATTAGTCATATTAAAAAAATTAGAACATGCCATCCTTAATAAAACTCTTTATTTACTTATAACAAGATTTAGTTTCGATGATAAATACAGTTTTTATTAAAATCTGTAACAACTCAATTTTTTCATTGCAGATAATGATATTTAAACCCTAACCCTAACCCTAACCCTACTCTAAACAAACAAAATAGGAACCTAATTATGATATGCAAGGGTTTAAAAATCGAACCGAACCGACCGGTTCGACCGAAATTTATCTGAACCGGTCATATGTTTAGTTCGGTTTTAGTTAATGACCCTTGTATATGAAAACCGGCCGGTTTATCATAGAACCGGACGGTTTTATGACAAACCGGTTATTTGATAACCGGATTTACGCCTCTATTCTTATCGCTTCACCCTCTCTTCTACGCCTCCATCGCACATTTCTTTTCTTTCTTCTCT
>JANIJH010000223.1:67445339-67467824 GCA_024520975.1 Erythroxylum areolatum | reverse complement strand
CATTTCATATTTCATTCTTAAATATATATATTGCTTTAACAATTTTTAATTGACATTAATAAATGTAAGTATAAATATCATTGAACACAAATAACATTGATGAGTTAATCAAAAGTAATAATGACTACTTTCATATCAAATGTAATAATAATTTTCCTATAGTAATTTAAGTATGATTAAACAAAAAGGCCCATCATTTTTTCTAAGAATTCTAATAATTTCAAATTCTCCAATCTCCATACTAAGCTTAGACTCAATTAGTTCAATTATTGCATACTTATTATAAAAAACAAATTCTTATAATGTTATTTATATATTTTAGGATGGTTATTACTTATTACTTCCAAGTTCTAAGTTTCTAACATTCTAATAAGCTATAAACATATAGATAATTTCACATTTGATTATTAATTTTACATTTAGTTTTAAATATTAATTACTTAATTATTATTATTATTATTGTAAGTATTATTATTATGATTATAAATATTATATATAATTAATTATCTTCTTCTTCTTCTTCTTCTTATTATTATTATTATTATTATTTTCATTATTATCATCATCATCATCAATAAATATTATATAAAATATTAAAATAAATTTAAATAAAAATAATTTATTAGTAATAAATTTTTTTTATTAGTAATAAAATAAAAATAATTTATTTTTAAGTTTTATTTAATTTAAAATTATTATTAGTAATAAAATATTTATCATTATTTTAAAAACTTTGAAAAAAAAGGGAGAAGGAGAGGTAGGAGGGAGGGAGGGAAATTTTGAAAATTTTTGAAAATTTTGCAAAAAAAGTCTCCCAATTTTTTAAAATTTACGGTACCGGCCGTTATTTGACTTGTATTTGGTCAGTACAGTCGAAATTGGCCGATATCGACCGGTATTTTTCACCGATATCACTTACATCTGTACCAGTATTGATTTCCGACCGATACCGACCGGTACGGTACGAAATTCTAAACAATGAGTAAAACACATTGGTGGTTTATTTCATTGACAAACTAAAATTTAAAGTTAAATCAATTAGATAAAATATTTAATATTTAGAAGATTTATTCGATATTAAATCTTAATAAAATTAGTTAAATACTAAATAAAATTAAAGAATTAAAATAGAATTGAAAAATTATCTTTATCTATCGAAAATTTGAAGTTTAATTAAAAAAAGATTATTAAATAAAATTAATTGATTTATTTTAATTTATAATAACTTATTAATTTATAAAAATTGACTAATTAATTAATAAATCGATAAAATTTTAACAATAAAAATTATTAAAATAAATTAAAACAAAAATTTAAAAATTAAATAAAAAATTAGTCAATTTAAAATATTTACAGTTAAATCAAATTAAGTTAAAAATTTTTAATCTTTAGTTAAGAGAATAAGGGAATGCTGCTTAGGCTCACCTACCTAGAATTCCACGTTTTTGGTCAGAATCTTAAGAAAAGAGATAGTGTTACGGATTCTACCAATACCACTCCCTTTCGAAGGTCTATCTTGTCATAGGATTTTGGCGACACTGTGATATAAATTGTGGTTTTTGTGGTTCAGAATGTTTGTACCCTAGTCTTTGCTCATCAGAACTGGCTTTGTTGTTATCCAGTTCTGTGGATGTGAGGTATCGGGTTTCTTCTGCCTTTAATTTTTCCATTTACATTTCAAGAAACAACCCAAAAATTTATGGGTCATTCGGTTTTGGTTGTGTCTGAAGAATAATTGAAACGAAATTATTGATTAATGTCATAATTAATCAATACAATTAGATTAATCATATAATTGCAACGTGTTAGATTCAAGAATTGGATAAATAAATATCTAAAAATTAAGGAACAATTGAGCACATTATTATTTATTGTAAAGTGAAGTGACAGAAACGCAAAGGATTGATTACTGTTATTCTAAACCTTGATTAAAAATTTGTACAATTCTCAATAGGATGACTGTATTTAAAGTTGGCTAATAGTAGGATCTCCTGTGTATTACAATACATGAGCCAAGCCTACTTATCATAACAAGCCCATGAACACAAACCCAATAACACGTTTTAGAGAAGTACTAATCCTAATTAGAAAATTAATCACCGTTTTGAGCTAAATACAATAAATGTATTAATTATCTTGGCATCTAATTAATCAAGATTTGTACAAAATTATATTTATCGTACTAGTACACAAAATAACCCTCTTGTCGTACATGAGACTATGTTTCTCCCTCTAGCTTAAGACCAATTTGCCTTTACATGATTAGGCCTGGATGAAAAACTTCAGGCTGACTGAAGTAAATAATGAAGTCTAATTTGACTGAAAATTGGATTGGGTATGATTCAATCTTAAAGACTTAATCTGAAAAGCTAGTCCGATGAATTTCCATCTCTATACAAGACCATAACCATAGAATCTTGAGAGATCATTTCAGTGTTTTCTTTCACATGTAGTCAATGTAACAATGGGATAGAGTAAGATAAGATTGTGATCAATCATGCCAGGATTTGGCTAACAGTACAAAACTTCTCACGATGAAACAATGTGCGGTTAGTTAGTGCCCTCTGTCAGACACGGTTCTAAGAGTACTATGATACAAAATCAACCTTTGAGTATATGTATCATTAGATATGTTAATGGAAGGTCTTCAGTGCATTCACCCTCAGCTTCCATAGCTTCCTATATGCTCTAACTAATCTCTATTTTGTCTTGGCATTTCCCTTTTCCAGTGCAGCCTCTTTTTTATTTCAGTAAAAAAAAAAGAACAATAATTCATCGTGACTTTAATTTAATTTGCCTTGATTAGAACGTTTTCAGGATCTTGGTGCCTGTCAAGAAAAAAAGCAACCAATACCATATATTTTCTTTGTGTTCTGACCATTGACCCGAATTCTAAACTAACACTTTTCTTCTCCAAGTATTGAAATGTTCTTCGTCCTGATATCCCCACCAAAAAAGATGAATGCGAAGTTGGTGCTAAAAGCACCATTTCTGTATGTTAACATATCTTTCTGAACTTTGATACTAGCTTGGTTTTTAGTGACTTTCAGTGTCAAAACAGTTTTGCCATTC
Source organism: Erythroxylum areolatum (assembly GCA_024520975.1). NCBI lineage: Eukaryota > Viridiplantae > Streptophyta > Magnoliopsida > Malpighiales > Erythroxylaceae > Erythroxylum > Erythroxylum areolatum. The sequence goes on along the minus strand of JANIJH010000223.1, from coordinate 67,464,752 downwards.
GTTGATTCTTACCGAGTCGTTTCTTCTTGATTCATTGCATATCTGTCAAAAGATTTTTACAGATTGCTGATATGAAATTGTATAGGATGAGGAAGAAGAGATATATAGTAACAAATATGTTGCAATTTCTCAAACTTGTGTGGACATTTACATTCTACACTAAATCACTTCTGGTGAATGGTAATTAAACCTGAAACCTCGAAACAAGCCTCAACTAGGAAACTAAACAAGAATTTGGCTAATTCAGTTACCTATAGTTACGTAAAAATCCTTCAGGTTCTAGTGGTGATATGTTCACAATCGTTTCCTGAACCGGGTCTGAAGGTTCTGACGCGCTAACTTGACTACGACCAACAATCTTCTGGCATGTCTCGATCAGGCAGTGTCTACATGTGGGACACGAAGAATGAGAGCTTAGCCACTTATCTATGCACCCGACGTGAAAACCATGGTTGCACTTTGGCAGAAGCCGGACCTTGTCGCCGGTTGTGAACTCCGACAGACATATAACACACTCGGTGTCAAGACCTGGAAGTTTCATGTCAGTTGAGTAGGTCACTATAGGGAAAGTTTTCAGTGCTTTTCGTTTCACTCCCGTGTTGGCCAATCTAGCTGATGAGTTGGTAGAAGAATCAGAAGACACTAAACTTGAACACCTTAATGCACATCTGATGATAGAGTTCAATCCAAGTGAGCATATCAGTGCACACAGCAGCACAGACAAGACCATAACAACGTTGGCATCGAAGGAGTTGTCGCCAGAGTACGGCTCCGACGGATTATGACCGTTTCCGGGAACTGGGGGTTGTGATTTTTGAAGTACGGCATGCTGTAACAATCTTCTGGAGTAAAATTCACCAAGAAAATCTTGAACGAGTTCAGGAGTTGAAGTGGAAGTGAACATGCTTCAGAGAGTATTGATGAACGACTACTTTTCAAGTGTTTGAGACACAAGTTCTTGGCAATGGCTGAACATGAAGAGTATATATATATATATATATATAGGGAAAGGTAAGTAGCTGCACCTTTTTTCAGTAGTATTCCAGAATATCCTGAGCCTGAGGATTTGGGATTTATCTTACTTCAATAGGGTTTTAACCATATATATGGAATTATGCAATACTCCACTCAAAAGCTTTAGCATTTTATAATGGATTTTCTATTCAAAATGGGACCTTCCCACTTTGTGCTTGTGGCAGTTGCATTTCAAGAATCATATATCTTCAAATGCTTCTAGGGACCCAGATAGCTAAGGAAAGGGCTCACGAACCTTCATAATTCAAAGTTGGCATTGAAAATTTTGTTTTTATAACATTACTTTTGGTGAGGATTCTCAGACACTTGGCTAAATGATACTGAAGTTCTATCTCTTTTCTAGTTTGATTGTCATGTTTTGATATAAAGTGTTCTACAATTATAAAGTTTCTTGAGTCAGACTCAACTCAGTTAGTAGTTACACAGTACTAATCATAACTCATGCTAAAGAGATATACATTTGAGTTCAGTAAATATGTTAATTAGTCTGTTAGTATTAATCTTCTTATGGTTTGTTCTTTTTAGTTCTTGTTCTACACTTGCCAATGACTGTTCAATTTAGTTGTTCAACCAAAATGATAAAAGAGAGGAAAAATATTTATTCAATTTTTTTTCATCAATCTTCTTGCTTTTGCTTTTGCTAAGGGTCTTTCTGTTATTGCCGTGCTATCAAACTTCAAAAAGTATTAAAAAGTTCTGAACTCTAGATTGGTCATTATCACCTTTGTACGTACACGTTAGCCTTACCAGGACGTAGATTTCAAATTAATAATAAAGTTAGGACGCTTACAAGACTGTTATTCCTTATTTTAAACTTCTGCAGCAGGATACGCTTATCTGCAGACTGCAATTTGCCATATAACGTTTTTCCAAATGATTAAATATCCAGAAAGCAAGTTTAGTGACCAATTAAGTAGATGATCAAAGATTAAAATGGTCCCCTAAAGATCCCTCAATCTTGTAGGCATGCAAAGGATGTTTTCTTTTGCAATGCAATTAGTCTGAATGCAATCCAATCGTATAAACTAGGTGCTTCAAGTGGCTCTAATCTAAAGCAACATTCTCAGCAGATCTCTGGTTAGAATCTGTGGTAATATATATAAAAATCAAGTTGGTTGATAATGGAAGTCTTGCATAGGTTAATAAGCAGGCATTCTCAACAGATCTTTGGTTAGAATCTGTGGTAATATATATAAAAATCAAGTTGATTGATAATGGATGTCTTAAATAGGATAGTAAGCAGGTTGATCAAAAGACTATTACTAGAGATTAAAATACTATAAAGAGTCACTGTTAGAGATTATATGCACTAAAAATGGGCAAGTGAAGCAAGTGGGAGGAACCTTTTTTTCCTCATCTTTGGCATTCACTGTCATTGGTAAGCTAGAGAGATATACTTAGAAAGATAGAATATGCTCAAATGGTTGCTTTTGATCTTATTTGTACAAGAAGTACCACAAAGATCTTTGGATCCATATCTTGTTGTGGCTGGATTGCACCTGGTTATTGTCCCTTTCAATGGGTCCTTAGTGAAAGCAAAGAACGTGGTTTGGGAATAATCGTTTTGCATATTTTTCTAGGATCAATATGATGAACATGCAATTCCTCCGTTCTGTGATGATTAAAAGCAACCTTTATCCCTTTTCTTTTTTTTTAAAAAAAAAGGGGGAGTTAACAAAAACAGATTATAAAACGAGTCTGGGAAAACAAATTCTCAATATGTCCTCTAATAAAAGACGTTGATATCCGATAGGTGTAGTATCAAAATAAGTGATCAGAATGTTCTACATAGGTAACTAACTAGTCGGCACATTTGTTGCTCTTTCGGTATATATGACGATGAATAACAGTCCAGTTCTGAGTAAACAGTTCGTGAATACCCACTATGCTTTACCTGCAAAGATTACTATGTGCCTGCTTGGATTGACTTATACTAGTAGAACTTTTGTTAGTAAAATTTTGTTAGTAGATCTTTTCTGAAAAGAGCTTTTTTAAGAAGCCAGTTAACTGTTTGACTGTCAATTAAAAAAAGAGATTTTTTGAAAGAGCTTCATACAGTAGACTGTTTGACAACATAAAAATAAAAATCACTTTTAATTTTAACTATATTTTATTTTGTAATAAAATTATTTATGCATATAAAAATTATTTAAAGTATATTAAACAATATACAAAGCACAATATATTCATTACTATATAATTTTAAATTATATGAAACATAAATGAAAATATATCTAACTAAATATTTTATATGAATTATAACATAAGTAAAACTAATATAAAAATAATTATTAAAACATATAAAAAGTCAAATAATATTATATAAATTTCAAAATAAACGTGAAAATGTGTTTGTGGGTATTGTGGGAATTATGTGTAAAACATAAGGATAAAAGGGAATAAAAATAGACTCATTAATTAATCTGAAAATTTTACCTAAAAATGCATTTTTTGAAAAGTTCCCTATTTGAACTTCTTAAAAAGATGTATTTTAACTGCCAAAAAATATATACATCTACTAAAAAAGTGATTTTTTTTTCATTTTATACCCAAACACTCATTTTTCTTTAAAAAAGTTTTAACGGTGAAAAAAAGTGCTTATTCGCCCTCCAAAAGCTCAATCAAACAAGCACTATGTTTCGAATTCGGATAATATCAATCTTGTAAAAATTAATTATGATAATATTTGTAATGTTTAAATTTAGGATTATTCAATAATTTTATTTTAAGTTTAACATATTAATTAGTATTTTTATTTTATGTGCGTGTGAGTTATTTCATCTCTTTTATTTTTATTTAATATATAAATTTGATATTACAATTAACTTTTTTCTTGGTACATAAAAAACCTAAGATTGAGAATATCTCTAAAAGGACTTGAGAGTATATTTTGAGAGAGTGACGGGAGAGGGAGCAAGAAGATATACCTAAGAAAGCAAGAGAATAAAAAGGACTGTGATAAGAGATACATGAAATTAACATTAAAGAGCGGAAGGAGCCAAACCCTTTAAAAAGTAATGACTATGAAAAGCTACTATAGCACGCAGTTGTCCTGTAATGAAATTGGCTTTCCAGGAAAAGTAACACAGCTCATTGGTCTTCAAGATTTTGGTATCAAAAGGAAAGGAAATGAACACTGCCTTTCCATCTCAGATACATGTTTCCGTGTAGAGATTGGAGAAGCTGGTCTACCAAGTTGATCTCTTCTTGGACCAGTAATAATCATGCTGCTGCATCATATTTTTTAATTTTTTTATATTCTAATATGTACTTACTTTGTAAATTATGTATTTTAAATCATTCATTTGACAAATTAATGATTTAAAATCAAGTGACTGATTCAATCTGACTAATATTTACAGGTTCAATATGTTTTCACTCCTCCAAATTAAAACCTTTAAATTGGTAAATAAGTAGAGATGAATTCTACCAAATAGATTATTTTCTTCAGAGCAGATTTGTATTCGTTGGTTCAATGTTCGTGTTTATATAAGATAACATATAACAAACATAGTTATGGCTTGTGCAATTCTTTTATAGGACAGGGCTTAAGATAGGATAATTAGTGAAGATGATATCAAGATATTTTCCACACAGAGATAGATTGAAGTTACGATCATTTTCAGCTCATTTGGTGGAAAAGGCTTTTGCTGTAATTGATGGATTGCCTCTGTTTTTCAGCTGAAAATATAAAATTCATGATATTAAAAGACACCCAAAGGATTAAAAAAAAAAGGAGCTAGATTAGTAATAAGATATGAGTTTGTTATTATATTTGCAAGATTTTAAAAACCGGATCGGAAGTTAAACATGTGAGACAAGAAGTATAAGGTTTAATAAGGTTCAACTGATATTAAACTATCATAAAATTGGTTAAAAATTAAAGAATCGAAATATGATTAAAAAATTGTTCTTATTCATCTAAGAATTTAAAGTTTACTTAAAAAAGGATAAAATTAATTGATTTATTTTAGTTTATAAGAATTTATTAATTTTAAAAAATTAACTAATTAATTAATAAACTAATAAGCCTTTAACAGCAAGAATTATTTAAATAAATCAAACCGGAATGTTAGAAACCAAACTGAAAGTTTAACTCAAAGTTTTGACGCTCGAATCGGTTGAATTTTTCGATAATTGAATATTTGTGATTACCTCTAAACAATATGCTAGCATAGGTCCTAAATCTTGTTCTTTTTTTCTTTATGGTTAATGCTTATAAATCATCTGAAACATCTCAGGATCCAATGAAAACTTTATTTCTTGTCAAGATGTACCCAAGTTATAAAAAACACTAAGTAGTATCAAAATTGTCATACCTAAGCACTTCCTAGGATCATTCCACAACTATTCAATCCAGTGATTAGTCCAGCTGTTTGCTAACCTGTTAAAGCACCTTAATGAATTATGAGCACTTGGTGAAAGCTCGAAGCAGAGACATCAATGAGCCAAGCTCTTTCTTGGTCAAGTTGGGTTGGAACACATTTGGTATAAGTTTGAATTGCTCAAAACAAGCTTTTAAGAAAATTAAAAGATTAAAAACCAAAATGATGTTGTTTCAAAATTATTTTTAAAACCACATTATCTTATAATAAAAAACAATTAAGTTATTAAATTGAATTTGATTAGATTTTCCAATTTAGAATCTAATTCGAAACTTAAATTAATCAAACTAAGCTTATTAATTTTATATTGAATTAGATAGACTTCAAGTTTCCTAATTACTTTAATTAACGAATTGAAATCTTTTCATTACAAAACCAATTTAACTTTTCTGTATTAGCACTAATATTTCCTCTTCTAATTTAAAACGTTCATGTTTGTAGTTGTAGTTCCTCTTCTAATAATACAATTACTCTATTTTTAAGAGAAATTTCATTTTATAAACGTGTAACGGATAAAAGGAAGTTAAAAAAAAGCACATGACGTCTATAAGATAGGATATTAAGATGGCAACCCACTAGTTGATATTTGTGTTATGAGATAAGGTTATTAAATCCAAAGACAACAAGCAGTGGATATATATGATGACTTTTGGAGAAGGAGGGTCACTAAATTTATATAATATTTGTGAAGACTAGGTCCTTTATCTAGAGATGGGTTACTAAAAAATGACCAATATACCTTTTAGTACTTCCTAAACAAGATAAGGCAGTACATCATATTCTCTGTAACATTTAAATTTTCCTATTTTTGTCTTAAAATAATGTTGTTTTAGGTTTATTTATATATAAAATAACTTCGTTTTGGAACGAAAACAAGGTTGAAACATGTTAAGTGATACAAAAAAACTGGTGTCATGTAACAATTTGAGCCTATTTAGATTAAGTAATTGAATAAATAACTTTTGGTAAGCAAAGAAGAATAAACATTGGAAGATCCTAAATGGTTTGGTTGAAGTGACCTGTTCCCATGTTCCAAACAAATGTCCATAGTTAAAACAGTAAGCTTATAAATGTAAATTTCCTATTTCCAATATTCCTTTTAAATGGAATAATTAGTTGAAAGTAGTAATATTCACTTGATTGTATCTATATTGTTACGTGTCAAATAAGTTATTTAAAATATATAATTTATAAATTATTATATCATCATCATCATCAGTATCATTACACCTAGTCCGAAGTCCCGTAGTGAGTCGAAGTTTAGGGAGGTCTTATAATACACAACCTTACCCCTACATAATAGAGAAGTTGTTTCCTGACATACCTATATACAGATGTGATAGGTAAAAAATGATGTAGAATAATAGAAGCAATAATTAAAGAACTGGCATGCAAAAAAATTTAGGAACCAGAATCACAATACAAGACAAAAAGAACATACTTACTGGTTGATTAGATCGGCTATTACTTTACCCCTTGTAAAGACCGGCTCTTGTAGTCGCTAGTCGCTCTAGAAGTCTACACTTACCTACCCTGAGGAAACAACACTCCTACGATTTTAAGGTATGATTTTAGGTCTGCCTCTAACTACGCCTGACCTGAAGCCTTGACCAACAACTTACTACTCGCAAAGGTACAAAGGACACGGGGTTGTACTTCCTATCGTTTAAGTAAGAGACATGAGGATTCTAGGGGGTGTCGTTTACTCTTATCCTATCACACAAAACTTTCCTAATTCTAACAACTGTTTCAGTGAGAGCTAACTCTGACATATCTTGCTTGATCACTTCCCTCCAGATCTTGTAAACCCTTCATTTCCTCCTCTTGTAGCCATTAAGGTTTATAATCTCATCGCTTTGTACTGGCGTATCAGAGGGCATCCTGCACACATACCCAAACCACCTAAGCCTTTTCTCTCTCAACTTGTCTGCAACACTAGCCACTTAGAATCTGGCCCTCACTAACTGATTTCGTACCCTATCTCTTATGGTAATGTCACACATCCACCTAAGCATACGCATTTCTGCTACTAACAACTGACATGTATGACTACGTTTAGTAGGTCAACACTATGCTTCATATAACATGGTTGGCCGAATAACCATTTTATAGAACTTCCCTTTGAATTTTATAGGGATGTATTTGATAATTTATTAATATACACTAAAAATAATAATTGCAATTTTTATTATCATAAAAAATATTTAATTAACATCCACCATTTTCATTTGTTTATGACTATAAAAGAACAACAACATTCGGTATAATTTCGCTGATACATAGAATATGAGGAGTTTCAGTAGTATGTAGCCTTATCTTTAACTAAAAGAAAGACTGTTTCTAAATATTTATGAGCATAAAAAACAGTATAAAACATTGAAAACTTAGATAAGTAATTTGTAAAGATAATCCAGTCAAACTTTACCTAAACCTGTTGAAATAAAGCCAAATTAAACTTGAAAATTAATGCCTAAATATTCTAAAAATACCTTTAATATAATAATCAGGATTTACGAGTAACCGATTGAGTAGTAGAAAAAAAAAATGATTTGGGCTTAGATAGACCCGGCCCAAGCCCATTTATTATCTACGTGTGAAACGACGGGCCGTATTTGAACTGAAAAGAGTATGTATGGAGAGGAGACGGAAGCCGACACGATATGTGTTTGATTTTGCATTATCTAACAGACTTCTGATTCAACTCTACCACTGCAATCAACGTAGTAATGAATTGTTTTAGGGTCTTGTAACCCTAAACGAGAGATTATAAGCACAATTATGTACTACCTACAAGAGAGGAGATGTTTCCATCTTCAAGCCTGCGTTTTTCCAAGACAAAGGATGCAACTGTGAGTCTCTGTCAACCTTGTTTCTTTTTTTTTCTTTCTGCTTGTCTCTGTAAGCTTTTTATTATGCTAAAATCTGTATTGGGTTTCTTTTTATTTTTTGTTTGCTTTGTCTGTGATTTGGTTTTTTACGATTGAGAACGCGTAGTTTTGGTTTTGTAGTTGAAAAAGATAACATTTTGATGGGTTGAGAATGTTTTGTCAGTTCAATTCTGGTGATGATTTCATTGCTGTGATCAAAGGTTTATGGGTTCTTCTCCTTTAGTTCGTTAAGATTGATTGGGGATTTGAATGTAATTGCTTTTGTTTGTTTGCAGTCGAGTGCTTGAAGGTGGGTTTATATGGTTTTAGTTGGAATTCAGGGTATTTGAAATTTGAAGTTGAGTGCGAATTATGGCGTCCTCACACAGTAGTCCTCACTCTGAAGTTGCGAAATTGGAACAGATTATCACTGAATTCTATGCTAAAAGTCTTCATATAATACTGGAGTCTAGGACTTCTTGTATGTCATCGCGTAATTTTAGTGGAGAACAAGTGCTATCTTCTCCTTCTTCATCTTCTTCATCTTCTTCAAGTGTACGCCCGAGGGATAAATGGTTCAATTTGGCCCTTAGAGAATGCCCAGCTGCACTTGAGAATCTTGATCTCTGGCGCCAAAGCAGTCTGGAACCAATGGTGGTTGATGTGATTTTAGTGCAGAGGCCACTTGATTGGGATCCTGTGAATTTTTCGCCAAAGAGAGGATTGACTGGGAATTTTTCACTGAAGGAGCGGTATCCATTTTGCTGGGGTTCTGATCAGGATGACATTGGTTGTGAGGCTAGAGGAGGAAAGGTTATTGAAAGATGGCTCCTGCAATATGAAAGTAGGAGGTCAAGGGATTCTGGAACAGGGAGTAGGAGATCAAGCAGTACTTTGCATGTGGTGTATAAGAAATCAGTATTACTTCTGAGGTCTTTGTACACAATGCTTAGGCTGTTGCCTGCATATAAGATCTTTAGGGACATAAATTCATCAGGACAAATATGCGCATTTACTCTGGGACATAGAGTATCTTCTTTTTCTGAGCCCTTTACTCGGAAAGAGGATGCTGAAATGCAGCAATTCAGCTTCACACCTGTGGATACTTCTTGTGGTAGGCTTTGCCTATCTGTTGTATACCGTTCATCAATCTCTGATGTAAATTCTGAACCATCAACTCCTATGTCTCCCCAGTTTATCCCTGATTATGTTGGGAGCCCGTTGACTGATCCAATGAAGAGGGTCCAATGCAATCCCATGACACATGGCTCCCCATCGTCTTTGCCATTCTCAAGACGCCATAGTTGGAGTTACGACCGGTATAAAGCTTCACCATCTTCGATTTCTTTCTCACCATCGCCCACTCATTCAGAGCCACATGTATCAAGTTCTAATCCAAGCTCACAGCGTTTTGTGCCAATGAACTTACCCCCTCTTCCACCTGAAACATCTTCAATTCATAAGAAAAACATAAGCTTTGATGAGTACTCTACTTCTCCTAACTTTACACCTTCACCATCCCCATCCCCATCATCTCCAATCTCTATTCCTGGTCATCTTTCAAAGGCTATTTTGCGATCTGAAAGTGCTCCAGTTAGAATACCTGCCAGCAAGCTAGCTACTTCCCCTTTATTGTTCAACAAGAACAATTTGCCTCCATCTCCACCTCTAAGAGGTACTGGATCTGGTAATCCCAGGAATGAAAAAAGCACAACTTTGATTCAGACTGGCAATGCAGCTGAGAAGGTATATCTTATGCTCATTAATGGCGCGCTCCTTGTCAAACATGTTTGTTTAGTTTACGATTTCACTTGTGCTGCAGTTGGTCTCTTTGGGGAAGGATGATCTTAAAAGGTTTTCTGGGGTGAAGACTACCAGCTTACCCCGGATTTCATTTTCCAGAAGTCCCAGCAGGTCTTTTCAGGATGATTATGATTTCTCTGAATTTCCTTGCCCATTTGATGTTGAGGATGATGATGTTACAGATCCAGGTAGCAGGTAATCTGATGATCTTGATGCAATAAGATTTTACTATTGAAGTGTGTCTATAATATTTACCTTTGTTTTACCTGCTCAGTGCATCGAGTTTCTCTGTAAACTAAAAACTTAAACCAGAAAGTTTAGGATGACTGGTCATTTCCTATTTTACCTACCAAGATGTGATCAATATAATAAATTCTAGCAGGTTAGCCTGGTATCATCTGAAGAATATGTCGTTTGTTCCCCTTTCTCAAACTTTTAACAGTATTGTTTTATCATGAAAATGATGCTGAAGCCAGGTGGATATATTTGAGGACAATATTCAATGGGAAAATATGAGGTTGGAGTTCTATTTTTTCTTTGTATGCATGTGTCTGTATCTGTATATGACTTGCAAATCAAATGAAAAGACGGTGAAAAAAACAGAAATTATCAAAGTGGTTCTTGTTTAAACTATTTGACATGCGGTTCACCTCCTATTAGTAGAATTTAGCTGACTGTTTTCTATAGGAAACTGTTAATCAGACTCCCCAACCGTGTAGGTATATTCTTATAATAATATATAATTCATTCTTGACCCTCAGCTTGAGCTTTTTGGATTTGACAAACAGCGCATCAATGATGCCCACTTTTGATGATGTTGTGTAAAAATTTCAGTTTCTGCATGGTGCTTTAAAAGCAAGTTCCTGTGATCAATTTATAAATAACTAGATTTAAATAGCTTGCAGAATTTAAAAGATAAATTTCTATACTTTTATAGCAGGCCTGAGTCCCTGGAGTCCGGAGGACTTTTCCCAGTTAGAAAATCACAAGATGCTGCTGTTGGTACTCTTGTAGATATGCTGAATAAAGCGCCACCTCTACGGCAAGACTTCTCCACTTCAATTGATTTGCCCCAAGAATCAAGGTCCAAAATGTGGGGTAGGAACATTGAAGACCAGAATCAGATCTCTGCAATGGCAATGCCAATGGTTCAGCCATCTTCAAGTGTCGCATCTTCACGATTTGTCCCTCTAAAGACAACAGCCGATGCGCTGGAAGAGCTCAGGGGCTACAAAGAGATGAAAGACATGCTGCTCGGTCAAGTTGGTAGGTCTCCAATGCATAACCCATCTAATGCATGAATACTGGAAACTACCGGCAGGTGTTATCGGAATGACCATCTCCATATTTGCATATATGTACAGCAAGCATTATGGGTTTTTAAGAAGTGCTCTCATGCTGTATAGCTCAACGGTTATATGTATATAGCTGGACAATATGATATGATCACTAAGGCTTAATATTTGATTGAAGGTTTATTACCGGTTGGCCTTTTAACCGTTTCTTTATTTTCTGTAGATAACAGTTTATAATTGTACATATGACAGAAATTTTAGAGCCTTTTCTGCCTTACACTGCAGACATTTGCCCTCATCTGCACTTCCTATCTTCTTTATCTCTTGCTTGTTTAAACTATGTTCAAGTTGGTCATGTGATTCTTTGCAGCAGACTTGATACATGTCATTGCATTCTTTTTTGTTGTGGGATCACTATATGAGATTAGATTGACTTACTGAGCAATGGAGGCTAATCTTATATTCAAGTAATGTTGTTGCTAGGCTTAGCAAAAAGGAATGGATTCAGTCCAAAGTTAATGAATAAACTTTAATTTGATTAGGCTCGGACTCGAGTATGGTAAATTCTGTTTTAGTGCCATTACCTTCACTACTTTACATAATGTTTTATGTAATGCTGGAAGGTCCGATGAGGCTGTTTATTTTTTGTAAGTCCGATGAGGCTGTTTTCGTTGAGGAATGAAATGGATGCAAGTATTGTAAACCTGATGCAGCTCTATCTATATAACTATCTGTCTATCTATGAGATGGGAGAGAAGGAACTCACTGATCCTTAATTACTTATATGCTAGTGATTTTAATTATTTCCATTTAGAGAAGTAAAAGAGCCTATAAAATTTATATTTCTTAAAGTTTGGTTTTAAATTTTGATATAAATGCATAATATTTATACATATATATGAGAATATATATGTATAATAATTTATTAATATGTATATATTAATAATTTATTTTTATTTAATTACTTTAATTTTTAATAATAATTTTTTATTGGTTGATGCCTAAATGTGGAGTTAGTTGAATTCTTTGCAGGGTGACAACACGTTTGTGTTAGTCATCTTTGTGGATATTTTTATTTATATATTATTTTCAAAGTGATAAACTTTTCACTTGAATTATTTTTGTCTCATAAATTATATAGAAATCACTAATTATGTAATTATCTTTAAATAAATTATATAAAAATTAATAATTTTAATTTTTTGATTATCAATAATTAAAATCATAAATTCTACCCTTATGATAAATGATGATACTTATATTGATTTCTAGCCAGGAACATCAAAAAAACATTAGTTAAAGATAAAATATGTATTTTCTTTTCTAACTTTTCAAGTATTTCTTTTTCTTATTTACATACTCTCTAATACATTAATTACTTATAGTATTTGTTTTCTTGTTCATTTTTCTTAAATTTAAAGTAAATTTGAGCTCAAAATTATTAATATTTATAAGTAATTGATTAAGATCAATATCTTCAATCATCTATCATATTTTCATGATTTATACAAATATTTAAATTAAAATATGAGAATTTTCTATTTTAAAATTAGAGTTCGAAAATAATTTTTTTAAAAAAATCTTAATGATTTATTTCTCCACTCCTTTGAACTGAAGTAAGATATTCATTTCTTCTCTCTGATCACTTATTGAGAGTCTCCAAGCGATGACAAAGATGTTTTAGAGTGATAAGACCTTAGTGCTTGATTAAGGAAAGTTTATGAAGTAATATATATAAATAAATAGGTCAGTCAACTATAGATAAACCCTTACCTTACCGTTTACTTAATTTTCCACGCCTTCTGTCTCCTGTCCATGTCTTTATGAGCACCTTACCCTACCATTTACAACCGATCGTGATGAACACGGTAAGTCCTTAGCATGTTCGTATAATTTGCCTTCTAGATTTGTAATTTGTCTACATACATTTATATAATTAATATAACTCATTGTCTAAATATATTTATATAATTAGTCCATTTCTATTAACAATTTAAATTTGGGTAAGATTTAAAAATTATTTTTAAATAAGCAAAGAAAATATGTGCTTAATCTCTAAAAAATATAATTAAAATAAAAAATATTTAAATTCATCCAATTTGAGAAATATATGATAAAATCGAAATTTAAAGAATGATTTAAATTTTAAAAAATTTAAGAAATTTTTTGTTTTTGACATGTTTTTATGAATTTTTTATTTGTTTAAAATTATTGTGTTTATAAAAATATTATCATCATTTGATAGTTCACTTTATTTTAATGTTATATGATCGTGATTATTTTTAATTAATTTTAAAATTTAAAATATCAATAAAACTTAATTTTTAGAAAATAACTTTAATATAAAAGTTAAAATTTGAAATCTTTATTAGTTGTCTCTCTCTAATATCCTCCTCTTTAATATACATTTAGGCTTATGTCACTTTACAAATATTCGGTTTCTCGATCTTTTCGACAATAATTTGAGTGGTAATTTGTCTCATTATTTGGTGAATTTAACACTTTTCCAATATCCGGATCTCTCTCATAATCACTTTATTGGAAAATTTTCAAAATCTTCATTTAAATTCCTCACATCCTTATCATTGGATTACAGCTAATTTGAAATTTCAAGTTCACTTTCTTTATTCTTTAACTGCTCCAAATTCAAGAAATTTTATGCTGATAGAAATGAAGCTTGTACAAAAACAGAAGAGGTCAATTGTAATTTTGCAACTAAGTTTCATCCACTTACAGAGGAGCATTCATCAACATAATTTGCAATCTCTCTACATTACTGATATTCCAATGATAGGATTGGGCTTTTTAGGTTGGTTACTAGAAAATAATACAAAATTGGAAAGCCTTCTTCTCTTCGATTGTTCTCTTTTGAAATATTTGGGTTTTCTAGCACTTAATCCTAAGGCAGGAATATTTGGGTTTTCTAGCACTTAATCCTAAGGTAACTTTAATGCATTTAGACATCTTCAGAGATCATTTTTATAGTCACATTCTTGAGATGGGTGCATATTTTCCATAGTTAGGAGTTTTTAGATCTATCACAAGGAAGCATTTTGGCAAACTTTTCTGGTTGCAAAAGATTTATTAGTTAGAAAATAGATTAGAAGGACCTTTTTCTAATTTAATTTCCCATTCCAATAATTCCAATAATTTGGGAGTTTTGGATCTTAGTCATAATTGTTTAATAGCTATCATTCCAAAGTGGAATGAAAAGTTTTATAACTTAAGGTATCTTCTCTTGAGTAATAATAATTTTGTAGGAGAGATCTCAATTAACTTTTGAAAGATGATGAATAAGTTAAAGATAGTTGATCTTTCACATAATAAGCTCTCAGTACTCTCTATCAAGTATTCATGTAAGTATAAAAATGAAACTTTTGATGGCGCATTATATTGTATTGGAGAGTTTGAATTTGTAGTGAAGGGAAACATTTTTGGTTACAAAATGGAACAAATCCTTGTCATGGATTTCGTTAGATTGAATCTCTCTAACAACAATTTAAAATGTCCAATTCCATACGAATTTGGAAATATTTAAGGTATCAACCTTTTGAACCTATCGCACAATAGTTTATTTGGGCCTATTCCCTTGTTCTCAAATATGTCTAAAATTGAGACTTTGGATCTTTCTTGCAACAACTTGAGCGGAACAATTACTCATCAACTTATAAAGCTAAACTTCTTAAAAGTTTTCAACGTATCTTACAATATCCTTTTTGGTAAGACACATAATAGAGTCGCTCAATCAATTTTCCACAATTGATGAGAGTAGTTACGAAGGGAATCTTTTCCTCTGCGGGTTACCACTACTGAAGAATTGCACTTCAGAAACAACCACAATACCATCTTCAAATAACGATGAAGTTGATAGTTTTGTCGACATTAATGTCTTTTATTAATGTCTTTTATATAAGTTCTTTTATGACTTTTACTATTATATTTGTCACAATGTTTGTAATTTTGTACACAAACTCACATTGGTGACAAGCATGGTTCTACTTCATCGAAAAAACTATCGACAATTGCTACTACTTTTTTGTAGATATTTTTTAATCAAAATTATGGATAAGATAATTTCTATATTTAATATGTTATTTTGAGAGTACCATTTGATCATGTATTGATTTACATTAATGAACATCATTATTTAAGAGTTGTGGGATTTCTTGAATGTTGACAGTTATATACAAACAGCCACATATATATCTATATATAAAACTTTCGGTAGTTTTCTTCTCTAATATAAAAGGAGGAAGTTGATTGGTTTTAGTTGGTGGTTTTGAAGACAATGAAAACATAAGAATCCAAATAGGTTTTGGCTCTTATTTTACTCTCTGCAATTTTGCTAAATCCGGAGAAAAAAACTTCCTTTATCTTTCCTCACGTGAATCACACCATCAAGAGTTAGAGTTTGGGTCGTAGATTAATGGTGACTCTAGTAGCCATCCGTAAAACGGGAATTATCAAACAGAGAATCGATCAACCGCTTCCGCATTAAAGTTAGTCCTTATATATAAATCTACATTGGTATCAGAGCCAATATTGTGTTTGCGTTTACATCATACTTTAAAAAAATTTGACTCATGATTTGCGTTTGTTTTTGTTCACGTAAAATGCATGAGTGGGTTGTAACTAACAAAGCAACATTGAAATTCATTACATGAGTTTGTCATTTTGTTCTTACGTGAAACCACTTTTAAGTGAATGAAATGACTCATGTTTGTAAAGATAGAAAGATATTTGCTTTCGTTTTGTACGTGAATGAATATACAGAGAATGCAGAATTTTCTACAGACCAATTGTTAAAAGCTTACATATATAGTGAAAAACGGTAAACAAATCCTTGGTTTTGGACAAATGTTTGTCGATAAAAGTTATACACAGGAAATTCATTTAATAGAAGTTGGTTTTACGAAAACCGAGAAACTTTATTTCTTGTTCTTTAAGTCATAGAAAGGAACCTTTGGAAAGAAGTGAAGGTGTTGGTTTTTCAGTTTTTTATGGGTTAATGGTTGTTCATGTACAATAAATGCATTAAATGCATTTAATGAGTGTTGTAGCATGAATCAATGAGAGGAACATTTGAAAAAGAAAAAAAGTGTGCATGAGAGAATTTAAAAAAAGGAAAAGTCTTCCTTAATTTTCATGCTTGTATGGTGATTCAAAAGGAGAGGTTTTGTGTATGAAAGAAGAACGTGCATGAAAACTGAGAGTAAAAACAAAAAAACTGAGAATTGTTTTTTCGTTTTTAGAATGGAAAGAAGGAATAACATGCATGAAACAATAAACAACGTATAGGAGTGTTTTCTTTTTGTATATACGTTGTTTTCGGTTTTATACGATAGTCGTATAAAATATTCTATAAATATGTTTTATGGGTAATTTTATATGTAAATTTTGTTGTATATGTATAAAGTTTTTTATTGTAAATTAGTTTTACATATAATTTTTTTTGGCATCTTTGTGATATGTCAAATTAAAATAGGTTAATTAAATTATAGAAATTTTTAATTCATTTTTGTATGAGTTATATAAAATTGTTTTATTTAAAATTAAAATAAAAAATGTTAATATGTTTTCATAAGAATCGGTTATGTTAATTGGTTTAACATATGAAATATATATAAATATATACATTTTTTTAATATGTTTCATGTGAATAATTAATTAACAAATTTTCTAATTTATGTCATAAGTGATGATTATAAGCTTAGTGAAAATTTCGATCATATGATATGAATGATGATATTTTTGATAATTTAATTATTCAGATATGTGCCTTATATCATGTTTACATATACTTGAAGATATGGCAACTAAAATCTTGATCGGTGATTTGTCCACCACTGAAAAATTGGATGGGTCTAATTATGATATGTGGCAAAGGAAGATTCAATATCTTCTAAATGAACGAGAATTGCTCGAATATTTAACCATAATAATAACTGCGCCTTTAGTCAAAGACAAAGACGAAAATGATATTGATACTGCTAGTGAGCAATATCAAGCATCCTTAAAGGCTTACGCAGATCGGTCCAAAAAGGATTGTAAGGCATATTATACTATGTTGCATTTCATGGATGACGATTTAAGTGGAGAGTTTGAGGATTGTGCCACTGCTAAGGATATGTGGGACAAACTTAAGATCACTTTTGGTCAAACATCTGCCACAAGGCTTCGTGCTTTGCACCTCAAATGGATGAACTACGAGATTAATACGACTCGTACTATGGTTGAACATTTACGAACCATGAGTGCTATGGTTCGTGATCTTAAGGTAGCTGGCCGGGCTATCTCTGAAGAGGAGCAAGTCCTATATGTGATTCGGGGTCTTCCAGATCATATTGAGCACTGGAAGAATGTGAAACTTATTTTGACACATAATGAAAATGTCATCACGTGTGAAGTGCTATAATTGTGGAAAGAAAGGTCATTTTACTCGGGATTGTTCTGAACCTAAGAAGGTACCTTTCTTATATATAATTCATGATTCATATGTTTGTTCTCATGCATTAGTTGCTAATTCTCTTCCTAATTGGGTTGTAGATATGGAAGCAAGCAAGCACATAGTTCGGAATTGAGCTGGCTATGTGGACTTTCATCGGTATCCGATGGGTTCACAAACTGTCGTGTTAGGAAACGACAATAAAGAAGATGTCCTAGGAATAGGGACATATCAACTCAAGTTACGTGGAGGACGTACTTTGCTTCTTCGTGATGCTCTTTATGCACCCGGGGTGCGATATTGCCTTGTATCTCTTGTAACTTTAATAAAATCAGGATTCGTTTTTAGTTCTAATCATTATGGATTGGATATTATGTATAATGGCAATATTTTTAGCCATGCTACATTGAAAAATGATTTTCTAATTCTTGATTTGGATGCTTGTTATGATAATTCGTCTTCTGTTTATGTTTCATATTTTGATCCTGATTCTGAATCTGTTAAATGACATACTCGACTTGGTCACATTAGCCAAGATAGATTGAGTAGGCTAGCTAAAGAAGGTCTTTTAGACCGACTTACTAAGGTTAAGTTGCCTAATGTGAGTCATGTTTAGCTGATAAGGCAACCGCGAAACCTTTTGGTAAGGCTTCAAGGGTGTCTAAACCTTTAAAGCTTATTCACTATGATATTTGCGGACCCATGAATGTTAAGGCATGTCATGGGGCTATCTATTTTCTCACTTTAATAGATGACTATTCTCGTTATGGGTATGTGTATCTTTTATCTCATTGTTATGAAGCGCTTGATGTGTTCAAATGTTTTGTAATTGAAGTTGAGACACAATTGGAAAGAAGAGTTAAAACTCTTCGGATCGATCGTGGTCGAGAATATCTGTCTGATATGTTCAAAGAATTTTGTGAGAAAAAAGGTATAATAAGAAAACTAACAATTCCTAGAACTCCACAACAAAACGGTGTTGCGGAGTGTAGGAATCGAACATTGCTTGACATGGTCAGGTTAATGATGGCACACGCTTGTCTTCCAATTAGTTTTTGGAGAGATGCATTGCTCACGGCAACTTATATTATTAACCGTGTGTTAAGTAAAAGTGTACCCGCCACTCCATATGAGTTATGGAATGGAAAAAAGCCCTCTTTAGATCATTTGCGCCATGGGGTTTGGATGGTTATGTACACAACCCAACTCATAAACATGAGAAACTTGGTCCAAGATGATGTAAATCACACGTTAGTACAATGCTTATAATATGATAATGAATACACGAGAAGGGGGGTTGAATTGTGTATTCTCCTTTTTGAAAACTCTTTCAAAACTGTTTCGTTTAAAAAAAATTCTTTTACAGAAACTTCAGTAAGTTCCAGTCAAACAAAACTTTAAAAACTTGCTTCGAAATGTAAGTAATAACAAAACTTTGAACTTTAAGAGAGATAGGGTAGAGAGAAGTTGACACAGTGATTTTATATTGGTTTACCCCAAACCGTAGGCTACGTCCAGTCCTCAGAGTTCTTTATGAGATTTCACTATCTCTTCAACTTTTACAAGTATTCTTTCCGAGCCTC
>JANIJH010000223.1:67360581-67371903 GCA_024520975.1 Erythroxylum areolatum | reverse complement strand
CTTCTGACCTTGATCTTCATTGCTTTGCTCCATACAGCCCCGAATTATACTTAAAAACATCATCTCCAATTTCCATCAGCACTTGAGCTCATTCAGCCTTCTCTTCAGCTTCTTCGTCTTCCTTATCTTCATTGTCATTGCTAGCTCCTCCACTAGTTTCAATACAGCAGGTTGCATAAAACAACACAATTCAACACTTCATACCTTCAGCTTGGCAGGATAGCTCAGCTATTGCCTCCCATTGTGCTACCAGTTCAGGTGGTCCCATTAATGTTGAAGAAAGTGCAAGTTCATAAAATTTATGACTCCCAATTTGGTGACTACTGGCAAAGTTCTCGGATCTTTAAGCACAAACGAAAATGCTTCGACATCTGATCTTGCTGCTAGTGGTTCTGGATACGAGATTGACATATCCGAAAACCTAACTAATAAACTTAGTCCTAGCCATCTCAACTTACTTAATTCCAACTGCTGCAGCACAGTAGTATTTCCTGATTTACGTGCAACAGAGAGTAAACACATCTTTGTTGTGATTTGTCATGGCAGGAGGTCATTATCCCATTTTAATTCATTTCCAGATATCAGTTTTTAAGGACATTTTGCTTGTTAACATACTCTACTTAATAGTGCCATCTAGCTAACTCCATTTAGCATGTGATCTACGCAAGGATGGATCCATCGAGGGGTAGGGAGCAGTTGCCCAACTGAAAAGATTTTAAAAAATATATTTTTTTCAGCAATTGGTGTAGTATTTTTTACTTTTGGCTCACTTAATGAAAATCCTAGATCAATACCCAGAACAAGGTCTAGATGTGTTAAGTTGAGAAGTTATTGTTTTCAATATGTTTCTTGTCACAGCACAAGAAGCCTCTCACTGACGTACTTGATGTTTTTTGCATATCACAATGACATAGCAACTTTGCTTATTGAAGTGGCTATTCTTTCTTATTTCTAGTTTTTATGTTCTCATTGTCATTGTTGTAGCTTCTTCTTTGTTTTTGTTGACTGCAGCAACATATCACCTTCAGAATTGACAATGACCTGATTCAAGTGGAGGCAGAGGCAGGCTCATATACTGCTGTTGATAAATTGGACATTGAGTTGTTAAAAGTTGAACTGGCATGCCTATATTAACTACATCTATCCATGGACAGGAGATCAAAGGGTAGAAACAAATCTTGAAGTAACTTTCGATTGAAATTTTTCCTAGTGTGAGCATGCATAATTGTCACCAACCACCACATTATGCAATTTATAGAATAGTCAATCTATTTTCTTCTTAGGCCTCTTGCCCTTCATCCATTATCAATATTCATATGAAATATTCAATCTATTCTCTTCTTAGGCCTCTTGCCCATCCTTCATCAAGAAATATTTATGTGAAAATTTTCTTCATATAAATATTGACGATGGATGAAGTCTCCCACAAAAGAATTATGGAAGGAGAAATTGGAATCCATCTATAGATCAACAGAAATGGCAGAGATAAACTATCAAGTGGTGCAACAGATACTGATACCCACTTCTGAACGTCAAGCATATTCATTATCTGAAGATCACAAAGGTTACAATTATCATCTGAAAAGTAATGCACATTACAATCATTATTTATTTTCTTCCAATTTTTCCAATTTTTCTTGTTTCATACTAGTCCATTTGTCCATGTCTTTGTAGATATTTTTGCCTACAAGTGATCAACACGACAAGATATTCATTATCCGAGAATCACAAAGATCACAATCATTATCTGAAAAGCAATGCACGCTTCAATCATTATGTATTTTCTTCCAATTTTTCCAATTTTTCTTGTTTCATATTAGTCCATTTGTCTATGTTTTTGTAGATATTTTTGCCTACAAGTGATCAATATGGTAAGATATAAAAAAATCTTTTTGTTTTATGTTGGTCATTTGTCCATGTTGTAGACATTTTTGTTTATGAATTATTTTTAAAGTGATCAAAAATTTAAGATGTGATTTAATTAAAGAATAAGAAGTTATATATTTATATATATTCACTTGAATTATTTATCTCATAAATTATATAGAAAATATTAATTATATTATCAATTTTAAATAAATTATATAAAAATTAATAATTTTAACTTTTGTTTTCAAAATAATTAAAACTATAAAGTCTACCCTTATAATAATTGATGATAGTGATATTGATTTCTAGTCAAAAACATTAAAATATATTAGTATAAGATAAAATATTTATTTCTTATCAAACTAGTCTTTCCTTTCCCTACTAATGTACTCTCTAGTACATTAATTACGGAATTATACATATTACATTATTTGTTTTTTCCAAAATTTTAAAATTTAAATTATAAAATTAAATTTAATTCTTAATATTTATAAATAATTGATTAATATCAATGTCTTCCATCGTCTATTATATCATACTTTGATTCATTTATACACACGCTTATACAAATATTTAAATTAAATTATGAGAGATTTTTTATTTCGAAATATGAGTCTGAAAATAAAATAATAACTAAATCTTAATTGTAGTGATTATTTCTCTAATTTTTTGACATTTTCTTGTGTTTTGTTTTGTCTTACCAATATAATAATAAGAATTGTTTCATAGTAAGACCTCAAGTAAGATATTAATTTCTTCTCTCTATCACTTATTGACACTCCAAGTGATGATGCACATAATATTTTAGTGGATGAGACCTTATGTCTTTATAATTTGTCTCCATATATTTATATAATTATCATAACTCATTGTCTAACTATATTTATATAATTAATCTAATTCACTTGTTAAAATTTTAAAATTAGGTAAATCTTTAAATTATTTTTAAAGAAGAAAAAAAATATGAGCTTAATCTCTAAAAAATACAATCAAAGATAAAAAATATTTAAATTCATCTGGCTTGAAAAATATGTGATAAATTAAATTTTAAAGAAGGAATTAAATTTTAAAAAATTAAAAAATTATTTTCGACAATCTTTTTATGACTTATTTTTATTTGTTTAAAATTATTATGTTAATAAAAATATTATCATTATTTCATAATTTTTATTTGATTGTTACATGTTATTTTTAATTAATTTTAAAATTTTAAAACTATCGATAAAACTTAATTTTTAATAATAATCTTAATATAAAAGGTTTATGAGCTTTTCATAAGTACAAGGTAATAACTTTAAATTTTGAAAAAATTAAAAATATTTTTGTGAGTTTATTCATGATAATTATTTATTTTCATTTAATGACTATTGTTTGGATTTTACTCTTCATTGATTAATACATAGACTATTATTTGGATTTCCATATCAACCTATAGAAGGATATGGAAAATACCCACTTGTCTTGACGATTCAACCTCGAATATGAGTGTTTAGTCAATGAAGTTAAACATACTAATTGGAGGGTCAAATATAGTACAACTATCTGCTTTCTCTCCTTAATTTTTTCGAGTCTTCTATTTTTTCGTTAGTCCATGTCATTGTGGAAAAATTTACAAAGTGATTAATATGATAAGGTGTACTTTGATTAAAAAAATAGTGAGAATATATAAAAATGAATAATAAATAATTATCTTTAAAAATCAATTAGTTTAATTTTTTGAATTCTCAATAATTAAAATTATAAATTTTCTGTCAATATATTCATATATAATATTATCACTAATAAATTCCTAATAATAGAATCATATAAGTCTAACCTTATTCCTTATAAATTTTCAATGGTGAAATCATACGATCTTTTCAAGTTTTCTGAATCCACAAGGCCACATATATAATTTTAAAGTTAGTCTATCATCTTTTGATGATTTACACATACAATTTTACAAATATTTGAATTAAAATATGAGAGAATTTTCTATTTTAAAATTAGAGTTAAAAATAAACTTAAAATAAATATTATTACAATTCATTAACTTAAGTTTTGTGATTTATAAAAGTCATTTAACCGAATTTCAGTAATTAATTCTACCAAATTCTGTTGCAACCGATGGGGATAAAAGAACACCAAAATATACTATACTTTTGTCGAAGACAAATTTTGTCTTTCCTTCCCAAACTATTCAAAGTCTTCGGTCTTCCTCTACTCGGTTGGAGGGTCTCACACGTTTTGGTCATTTTGTGTTTTCTTCTCAAAATTTCCAAGTCTTTCTCATTTTTGCGGATGAAATTGATCCACATGGGTGACGTCAAGGTCACGTACTTTTCCAACTTTTTGTAGCTTTAACCTATATCAGTGACTTGCTTGGTAACGGGAATCTGTTTGCACGGCTTACCTGGGGACCATTAGATGCCCCTTTAATTTCTCTCAGCACTATAAATAAAAGTAATAATGCCTCCTCGTATATATATATATATATATATATATATATATAAGAAAAAGATCAACATATAAACAAAAATATTTAAAAAAATGTAAATACCTAGAATTATAAATAAATAAGATAATAAAAATATGAACTTAATATTTAAAAAGTACAATAATCGAAGTATTAAAATATTTAAATTCATCTTAATAAAAATACACAATAAGAATATACTTTAAATTTTTCACACAATTTTAATTTCTAAAAGTTTTTATAAATTTTTTAATTTTTAAGTACTTCTTTTCCTCCATTGTAAATTATTTATTTTCTTATATAATTTTTAAAAATCTTTCTTTTCCTATTAATCCATATATGTATACACTTTTTCTCCTATTAATTATTAGCAAAGTGCTCAATACCATGTCAAATAAGTAATTTGATTGAACAATAGTCATATATATATACATATTATTTGACTTTTTATCTCATAAATTATAAAAAGATTAATTAGTTTTATTCTTGAACTTTTAGTAATTAGTATTACTAAAGCTCTCTTACGATAAATGACACTCTTTATATTGCTTAATACTAATACTAATAATTTTTAATGAAATCATATGCTCTGGATATATAATTTTGAAAATTGATATCATATTTTTAAATTAAAAATTTTCTTCATATAATAGCAATAAGTCTCTTGTATCTAGTAGTTTTAGTTATTTCAAATTGAAAATTCAAAAGTCCATCAAACTGATAGTTATGGACTTTTTTAATTTAGAAAATTAAAGGAGTTCATGAAACTTATAATTGTTTAAGTTTTATTTTAAAATTTAGTCTAAATTTTCCTGAAAATAAATAAAAGAGGAACATAGTTTTTAATTAAAATAACTTTAGAACATTTTTTGCCTATAGATTATTTCTAAAGTGATCAAAGATGTAATTTGATTAAAGAATAATAAGTATATATAATCACTTAAATAATTATGTAATTATCTATAAACAAATATTTAAACTGAAATATGAGAAAATTTTCTATTTCAAAATTAGAGTTCAAAAATAAATTACTTTAAATAAATTAAAAAAGTAAATCTTAATTACGGTACTTATTTATCCAATTCTTCTACTCTTTTTTTTTGTTTTCTTTTGTCTCACCTTAATAACAATTAGTATTTTTGTATTAGTTACATAAGACCTCAACTGAGATATTCATTTATTCTCTCTACCACTTGTTGTCGGTCTCTAAATGATGATGAACACGGCAAGTCCTTAGCATGCTGATGTAGTTGCCTATTGGCTTTATAATTTTTGTTAATATATATTTTTACAATTTATTTAATTAGCGTATTAATAATTTTAAATTACGTAAAACTCTTAAATTAATTTAAAACAAAACACAAACTTATACCATAAAAATAAAATGTAAGAAGTGATAAAATTTTATTTCTATAGCCTTTCAAAAAAAATTAATTCTATAAAATTTTAAAAATATTTTTCTATAATTTTTATAAATTATTGAAAAATATTTTTAAAATTTTATGGTTTATTTTGTTAATAAAAAGAGAAGTAAGCATAATGTGACTGTTATTATATATTTTTACTTTTTTTGCTCCAAAAATTTCTTCATGAGATGGACCACCACCATAAACATGCTGAAGTACCCGCTGGATGAGAGTCTCCTATAAAAGGATCATCTTCGGTCATCATTTATGCAAATACGAAACTACACAAGAAATCGTTTCTTGAATAGATCAGTAGAAATGGCAGGAATGATAAACTGTCAACTGCGTTTAGTAGTAGTAGTAATGATGCTGCTGAAATCATTGTTATTACTACTGCAAGGCCGGGGCTCTAATGCGTGTCTGGAGGAAGAGCGAGTTGCTCTCTTGCAGCTCAAAGCATCCTTCTATTGCCCTTATTGTGCATTTTCCAATGGAATGAGGACATGGAGGAAAGACGTTGACTGTTGTTGGTGGGATGGTGTTGGATGTAACGCCACAACAGGTCGAGTCTACGAGCTCATTCTTGACGATTTTAGGTATGGCGAGCCTGTAGACAATTGGTTATTCAACGCCTCAGTGTTTCTTCCATTTCAAGAACTCCGAAGGCTTAGTTTACGAGGCAATTCTATTGTTTGCTGCGTGGAGAATGAAGGTTGTTGACGCTTTCATTTTCTTATCAAGTCACTTATAAATATAAATCTGTCTCAAACTTGTGATATTCTTGGTATGTAGGTTTTGAAAGATTGGCGAGTACAATCAATTTGGAGTATCTTGACTTGAGTTATAATAAACTGGGAAATGCTATCTTACCTTTCGTAGCTGGTTTTTTATCATTAAAGTCCTTATACATCAGTGAAATTGGACTGATGGGAACAAGTGGTAAATTTACGTTTATCTATCGTACTTTTAATTACTGTAAAAAATCTACATTTAACCATATATATTCATAATATTAGCTAAAACAATGAAATCAAACCAAAAGTTATGTAGGTTAATATATATCATTTGACTTTGAGAATTTTATATATATATATATATATATATATATATATATCATAATTTTGTTAATTATATATATCATTTCTTTTCGTAAGTTGAAAGTGCTTGAGTGAACTCTGCAGGGATTGAAGAACTACAAAAGTTGCAGAACTTAGAGACCCTTGATTTGGGACTTAATGATTTGAACAATAGCATTTTAACATTGTTGCATGGACTTGACTCTCTCAGAACTTTAGATATTTCTTACACTCGACTAAAAGGATCAATTAACATAAAAGGTTGGTTGGTATTTTCATTTTAAATATTAAAAGAAATAATATTTGGCTTTAAGTGTATTAATAGCATCTAAACAATTTTGCTTTTTTGGTTGCTCACAAGACTTGGTTGTCTTGTTCAATATGGAGGAGTTATACATTGGCGGCAACAAGATTGACAAGTTTATTGTACATAAAGGTATTCTCAAGTCTTATTTAATAGCGTAATTAAATAATTCACATAATTATTCACTCATTCTAAGTTTATATATTTACTTAAATCATGTATGTAAATTTAATTAATTTACAGTTCTTTTTTATTTGAATAAATGTATTAATTAGAATTCAAGAAACCCATGAAAAATGAACTTGACAATAACATCAATATTTACTTATCAGTAAATTGTATCTTGTAGATATTGAAGGTGAAAGCAATATAAGCATTCTTTGGCTAAACAATGGTGTTTGCGATGGAAGTAACTTTCAACTAGAGTCATTAAAAGCATTCTCGAAACTCGAATCTCTTCATTTAGAAAACAATAGCTTTACAGGACTATTATTTCCACGAGGTAAGCTAAGCAATATTTTCACTTGAATTAAAATTATAACAATGTTAAATTTTATGCAATGGTTTTTTTTAATCTTCTTCTCTAAATAGAGCTGGATAATGTCAACGAGTTATACTTGAATGACTCTTCTTGGGATGAAAACTTCCTACAAAGTCTTGGTGCCCTTCGTTTTCTTCGGACTTTAAGCATGCAGATGGTGATGAAAGCAAAGAATTTACAACTTCCATTCCAGAGTAAGTTGTATAATTAGTTCAGTTAGTCCACATATATAATATCCTTTTTGACTAATTTAAATTTGATAATAATTTTCTCTACTATTGCAGGCTTGTCTAATTCCACTGTGTTACTACAGTCCATTGCAAACATGACTTCACTCGAGACTTTATCGTTGGCAGGTCGTGGACTCACTGGCAGCATTCAAGGTTAGCTAATTCCCTTAAAAATAAAATTTGAAGTCTCTTTTAGTTGTCTATCTCTCTAATCTCCTTCTCTTTAATATATATTTAGGCTTATGCCACTTCACAAATCTTCGAGTGCTCGATCTTGCTTGCAATTATCTAAGTGGTAACTTGCCCCATTGTTTGGTGAATTTGACACTTCTTCAACGATTGTGTCTCGCTTGTAATCACTTCACTGGAAAAGTTTCCCAATCACCATTAAAAGGCCTCACATCTATCACGTCCTTAAAGCTGAGAGACAATCAGTTTGAAATTCCTAGTTCACTTTCTCCATTCGTCAACAACTCCAAACTTAAGTACTTTAATGCTAATGGAAATGAAGTTTACACAGAAATTGATGTGGTCAATCGAAATTTGGCACCCAAGTTTCAACTGGAGAGTCTTTGGTTAAGTTCCACTTCTAGAGAAGGATCATTTCTTGAATTTCTATACCATCAACATGATTTGCAATTGCTCTGCATTTCTGGTATTCCAATGATAAGATTTGGCTTTCCAGGTTGGTTATTAGAAAACAATACCAAATTGGAAAGCCTTCGTCTTTCCAATTGTTCTCTTTTGGGATCTTTGGGTTTTTCAACACGCAATCCTAATGCAACTTTAAAGAATTTAGACATCTCTAGAAATCATCTTTATGGTCACATTCCATCTGAGATGTGTACATATTTTCCAAGGTTACGTTGGTTAGATCTATCGGAAAATGAGTTTACTGGAAGTATTCCAAAAAGCTTGTCTAATTGCTCTTTCTTAAAGACATTTGCTGTGCGTGATAACAAACTATTTGACAAAATACCAAAGTGGATTGCAACTATGGATGCTCTTAAAGTACTAGATCTTTCAAAAAACATGCTTTTTGGAAGCATACCTACAATATTGGGAACTTCACAGTTGCAACAGATTTTTTTGTCAGAAAATATATTGGAAGGACCTTTTCCCCGTTTAATTTCCAATCCCAATAATTTGCAAGTTTTGGATCTTAGTCATAATTGTTTAATAGGTATTATTCCAAAATGGATTGAAAAGTTTTATATGTTACGGTATCTTCTCTTGAGTCATAATAATTTTGTAGGAGAGATTCCAATTAATTTGTGGAAGATGAAGAATAAGTTAAAGGTAGTTGATCTTTCACATAATAAGCTTTCCGTACTCTCTACCAATTATTCTTGTAAGTATAAAAATGAAACTTTTGGTGACATTTTATATTCTATTGGAGAGTTTGACTTTGTAGTGAAGGGAAACATTTTTGGTTACAAAATGGAACAAATTGTTGACATGAATTTCATTGGATTGGATCTCTCCAACAACAATTTGAAAGATCGAATTCCTTATGAATTAGGAAATATTCAAGGTATCAACCTTTTGAACTTATCGCATAATAGTTTGTTCGGACCTATTTCCTTCTCGCTTTCAAATATGTCAAAAATTGAGACTTTAGATCTTTCTTACAACAAATTGAGCGGAACAATTCCTCATCAACTTACAGAGCTAAATTTTTTAGAAGTTTTCAATGTGTCTTACAATAACCTTTCTGGTAAGACACCCGATAGAGTTGCTCAATTTGCCACCTTTGATGAGAGCAGTTATGAAGGGAATTCTTTCCTCTGCGGTTTACCACTACCGAAGAATTGCACTTTAGAAACAACCACAACAACATCTTCAAATGATGATGAAGTTAATGACGGTTTTGTCGATATGAATGCCTTTTATATAAGTTTTTTTGTGACTTTTGCTATTATATTAGTCACATTGTTTGCAGTTATGTACATAAACTCATATTGGCGAAGAACATGGTTCTACTTCATCGAAACGACTATCGACAGTTGCTGCAACATTTTTGTTGATAATTTTTCTTTTCTGTCAAAATTATGGATGAGATAACTTCTTTATGGAACATGTATTTTGAGAGTACTTTTTAATCATGTATTAATTTACAATAAAGAACAATGGTCTTTATGAATTATGTTAATATCTATAATAAAAATTTCTTAAGTAAAGTTGATACGTGTGTGAATATGTCATATTTGATTATAAATGATGTTATTTCTTTAATGTTATTCGACATTCTACTGAAAATTGTAACAATTAAAAGTAACCAATGTGTAATCAATGTATAGAATAGAAATAAAAGAGAAATAAGAATTTAGAACATGATATTTAAATAAGTACTTCTTTTTTCATCTAAAAAAGAACACTAATAAATAAAAAAGTTAGTAAATGAGGCAAAACAAAAAAATGTTATTCCATATGATATTCAATAGTTGAGTTATTGAAAACTTAGTAATTAGATTAGCATGTAAAAATTTAGTTAATTTCATTATCTTTTAGCACGATTCATTTATAAATATTTATAAAATTATAATATTGTAACTTTAATAATTTTTTAATTAAGAAATTTTATCTTTGGAATATATCACTTGAATAATAATAATAATAATAATGATTTAAATTCTATATGAAAATGACCTTTTTAAGTTTAAAGAACAAAGAATTTATTAAAACGAAGAAACTTAACCTCTTCTTCTGATTTTCTCATGATTATAAAGAAGCATTGGCCAATAAGATGTGAGAGACTGTAGATATAAAGAATGTCACATTTCTTGATTGACTTCTTCGGTTCTAAAGTTATCATAAAAATGTAAGATCGTTATTTTAGAGAATGAGACCCTCCCTATTTGGTTGACGAGAAAGTAAAGTGAATTTAGAATATAATTCTTTGGAAAATAAATCTATGGAAAGTAAAGATATTTACATGTTTGGATACTTATAGAAATTCTAATAAGAAAGTTAAGTGGATTTTTATTATAATGTTTGGTATGTAACAATATTTTATAGAATGTAATTTAATTTTGACTTATGTTTCCAATTATATCCCTACAAACATAATAAAAATTGAAATCGTTAAATAAGGAAAAATATAAACCTGAAGATTGTTGATTAAAACTTCTGAGCAAAAATATTCAAAATCTAAATACCAATCGATACCGGAAATTTTAAAAAATAGGGGGAGTTTTTTGCAAAATTTTCAAAAATTTTTAAAATTTCCCTCCCACTCTCTTATCTCTCCTTGCCCCCTTTTTTCAAAGTTTTTTAATTAATTATTTTATTTATTTTAATTTTTATAATTATTGTGAATTTTAATTTTTGTTTTAAAATAATAATAAATATTTTTATTACTAACAATAATTATAAATTAAATAAAACTTACAAAAAATATTTTTATTTAAATTTATTTTAATATTTTATATAATATTTATT